>JABFAF010263238.1:0-16249 GCA_013677275.1 Gossypium schwendimanii | reverse complement strand
TAGAATGTCGTGCCCTAACGCATTGGGTGTGACATTTTCTTTCTCCGAAATGATAAGAGTCTTAATAAGTAACGTTTTTTTTAAGTTTTATTAAGGATAATTTTTTTAAATGTTCGATATTAAGACGCTAATTAATTAACTATGTACCAATTTTGGGCGTTACGAGGGAGTTAATCCTTCCTCGTACGTAACCGACTCCCGGATCCATTTTTCTAAAACTCGTAGACCAAATCCATTTTTTAGGTGATCCAATCACACCTCAATAAAAGATTGGTGGCGACTCCCAATTTTTTTTTTAAAAAGGTCGACAACTAAATTTTTGTTTTCAAAAAAATGGTTTCAACAGAGAGTTGTTTAGAAAAATAGAAGAATCAAAAACAGTGGTTTTGGGACCACAATTCTGGTTAAAGAGACAATTTTTCTTATTTAATTTAATAGAAATGGTCGTGTGAAAGTCGTATAAAAATTTAGTTAAGTAATTTTAATGTCTAGATAATTAACTAAAAATGGCTAAATTGTAAAAGCTACAAAAGTTAATTTTTAGTTGTCAAATGTAGTAAAAAGGTAAAGGAAAAAATGGATTGATGGGATCAAGTGGTAAATTAAGCATTTTTAGGTGTATTGGACGGTAGTGACCATCATTTTAATGATGGCTTGGTTTTAATCATAAGGGTAAATTTGTAATTAAGGAAATTAATTGTAAAACAAAGGAGAAAAAAATCATGTTCTCATCTTCTCCATTAAGTGATTTTGGTTCCCATTTTTAGTAATTTATGTGTTGTTGAGTTTGTAATAGCTCAATCTATGTAACCCGTATGTAATTTTGTAGAATTGTTAAGAGTTTTTGGATTTACCATGATTGATGTTTGGATGTTTTGCTATTAGTAGATGAGTTTATAAGTTTGATGATGTTTTTAGATTGTATTGTAACATAATTTTGGTTGGTTTTTTGGTTAGGGATCAATTTGTTGTAATTTTGAAATTCCAAGGGCTACTAGTTAATATTCGGTTGTTTATGGACTGTTTAAGGACTAGTAAGAATTTAGCACAAGTCCATCTAGCTCAATTTGTATAAATTTAGAAGGTTAAGTATTAAGGATTAAATTTGTATAAATGTAATAGTTTGGGGTTAGTTATGTAAAATGCCATTGAACAATGAATTAGATGATTTTTAAATGTTTTAAGATATTCAATTAAGTTGATTAAGTTAAATTAATATACCTCCATCAAGAAACGAGTGGTTCATTAGATAAACGCGGGAAGGGAAAAACGGTTGAGTAGACGTCGCTGAATACCGGTTGTCACTGCACAAGTAAGTTTGTGTTATATTTAATATATTATATTAAATTCATTGATATTTGTTTTACTCAAATGGTTGTGATGTGTGAAATCAGGCTTTGAGCCTAGTAGGTTTTGCGCCGGTGTAATGTATCAGGTCTTGAACCTAGCAGGCTTCGTGCCGGTGTAATGTATCAAGTCTTGAACCTAGCAGGCTTCATGCTGGTGTAATATATCAAGCATTGAGCCTAGCAAGCTTCATGCCGGTGTGTTGTATCATGTAACTTGTACAGAAAGTACTATTTTAAGTATACGATGAGTTAAGAATGTTCTCGAACTAATGATCTTATATATATATGGAGTTTTAGTTCATGACTTGTGATTTTTAGTAATGTGGATATTATAAATTAAACTGTCCCGGTAAATGGAATATGTAAATTATGATTGTTGATCTCATGATACATTCTTGAATCGTTATATTTAAAATTTCAAGTTTAACAAGTTAATTTCACGAACTTACTAAGCTTGGTTTGAGCTTACTTGTTTGATTTAATTTTGTAGGTTTGCTAGAATCGTGATGTCGATTGGATCAGCTCAAGAGATCACACACTATCCACTATAATTTCAGTAGTTATTTTGTTCATTTGGGTTGGTTTAAAGTGGCATGTAACTAGGCATCCTTGTATATACATCTATACTTATAGGCTTTAGTTGATAAACAACTTTAGTTGAAATACTAGCTTGTAAATGTTATTTTGGATATTTGGTCCATATGGTTTTTTTTTTTTTTGTGATAGTTATATGTGGTTAACATTAAGTATCATAATGAGATGGAAATGGTCATTATGTGTATGAATATGAAAGTGATGTTTGTTAAAATAGATAAAAATGATTTATTATGTTTGAATTAGGTTTAGTGAGTGATCTTGAAATGTTGATTTGGATCAAAATTGATGTGTGAATTGTGGTGCCTATAGATGGCATATTGGTTAGACATAGGATTGATGATTTTTGGCATGTTTTTTTTTTATGTTCTTGAATGTGTTTTAATAAGGTGAAAGTGTCTTGAATGGGGTTGGATTGGTGCCTAAGCAATTGAGTTTGGAATGGCTTGTATTAAGGGTTATTTAGGGAGCACACGACCTGGAACACGGGCTGTTACACAGTCATGTGCCACACACGGTCACACCGCACGGTTGTGTATCCTTTTAAATTTGAAGTGTAGGATGAACCACATGGTCTCAAAGAGTTACATGGCTTGGCGACACGACCGTGTGACCCAACTTTGAATATACATACGATCTGGCACAGGCCTGCGACATGACCATGTGACCCATACTTTGAATGATACATGGTTTGAGAATATAAGCATGTAAAGTAGCCACATGGACGTGTGGAATAGCCACACGACCATGTTTGGGGCTACACGGGCTGGCCTTTGTCACATGGTCGTGTGACCCTTATTTTTCACTTTTAACCAATATTTTTGTATGTGTTCCAATTTAATCAAGTTTTAATCCTGCTTTATTTTAAGTGTTCCCTAAGCTCGATTTAGGTCCTGATATGCTTGTAAGACATCAAAAGTGATAGTTTTTTGATATCATATGAATTATTAGGTTGTTTTGTTTAAACGTTAAAGTATTATTAATGTAATGCTTTATAACTCAGGTAAACTTCCAAATTAGGTATAAGGGGTTACATGGGTCGCATCCATGATGTCTTTCACGTATCCATGTTGAGACGTTATTGGTCTAATCCTTCCCGTGTAGGTCTAGAGGAGGAGATTGAGTTAAGTTCAGACTTGTCTTTTGAGGAAGAGTCAGTACATATTTTGGACTATAAGGTTAAGGTTTTGAGGAGGAAGACCATCCCTTTAGTTAATGTGCTGTGGCAGAATCATGGTTCCAAAGAGGCCACTTGGGAGCCTGAGAACTTGATGTGTCAGCAATATTCTTATCTTTTTTAATCAGGTAAATTTCGAGGCCGAAATTTCTTTAAGGAGGAGAGAGTTGTAATGCCTCGAAGTTCTTAAATATGGAATGCTAAGTTATGTCAAATAATTTAATTTGGTTCAATGGATTGGTGTGGTGATTATGTGCGTGAGGTTTTGAGTTCGAGTCTTTCCTTTGGAATGTTGTTAAGTTTTTGTTCTATTCCTCTCCATGATTGTTTGGTTTAAATCTTATTTCTGGGCAAATTAGGATAGAATGAGCTTACTGGTTCAATGGTTAAGTTTCAGTGTACTCTTAGGTTTGGAGTTTGAATCTTGGTGTGGGTATATGAAATGTTTTCTGTTGCTTGTTATTTGTTAGTAGTTGAGCTTTTTTTGAATTACAAAAGTCTGGTGGTTGAATTATTATTGGATATTTTATTTTGTTTTATTTTTAAGTTATCAAAATAAGATATATCTCTAAAATTACTTTACATTTGCATGTCTAATAGCCCCTCCCTTCTCACGTCCATTTATTGTTTTTTTCTTTTTCTTTTGGAAACTCTTTTCTATTCTTTTTTTCTGTTGTTACTTAATTTATGCTATTTTGTTTTCCCTTTTGTGTACGTACACGGTGTATGTTATTTGATCGTATTGTTGAACGTGGAGTAAGTTCCGTTTAATATTTTTTTTCTTTTGCATTGAAATTGTTTCTTGAGCAAGATAGGAGTTGTGCTTATGCCTAATCTTCATTCTTAGTTTTGATAAGTGCTCTTGTGTTTTCAATTAGGTGAAGGTGGCGAGAATCTAATTCCTCCAACAGAGTAGTTCTCGACTTTGGTGTTGTTTTGAGTGTTAAGTATACGAACCTTGTTTTAGGGATTGAATTTTAACAAAAAGAGTGTCAATTTGGGTAGGTCTTTGATGGTTAATTGGTGTGATTTGTTGATTGATTGTAGGTTTCGTGAGTTCCCGATACTGTGGTTATTGAATTACGTCATCAAGTGTGTGAAACTAACTCGAAGCATACCTTAAAACTCAAGAAAATTGTGAAACATGGGCTATTTTCGGAACTACTGAGCTCCACACAGTCGTGTGGTACAGTGTACTCCACATGGTTGTATGATAGGTTGTGTAGCAAGCGGTGTGGAGCACACGACCGTGTGTGATTAAATAGCCTGTGTGGTAAATCATGTGCAGCACACGATCGTGTGGTAGGCTGTGTGGATGACATGGGCTAAATTTTTTGGCCATATGGGCCTTTTGGGCCAATTTTGAGGCCCGATTAAGGGATTCAAAAATTGCGTCCATGGGCATTATGTAGGCCCAAAAAAGCGTAAGTTCAGTATACAAACATAGGTATGCATAGGAAGCATGTTAAGTAAGTTCTGATAAGTATAATAATGTGATATGATATGCTCTATAAGTATATACGTTAGTTATGTTATGTTCCTCAAAAGAAAATATGTGCTCATGCATGTTGTAGGACTTATGATATATGTGTGTATGATATTATGATTATGTATAAGTCTATGTTTTGGGGTGGGGAGTGAAATGATAGAAGAAGTGCTATATGATAGTTTTTATTGCAACTATGACGGCTTGACCTTAAGATTTCTGTCTGGTAGCTTAGCTGCATATTTATGAGTGGCATACCGCCACATATTAGTGTGATTGGATGGATGGACTCTTGTAGTCCTAATTGGTGTGATTGGTTGACGAAGACGATGTGTAGTGGATGGGGGTAATATATGATATGTTATGATATGAGATATGATATGATACGATATGTAATCCGATATGATATGATATAAGATATACTTCGATAAGATTTTATGTGCTATGACACATTTTGATATATATAGATGTATGTATTTATAACGCTATGTGGGTTAAATCACACACTAGGCATAAACTTCATGCGCTTGTTTGTTTCGTTTCAGGTGAATCTTAGACTTAGGATTGGATGGCGACACTAGAGTTCGGTATTCAAGTTTTTGGTTTAGTATGTTATGGACTGATATTTTTATGGACTTTTGGGACATTTTAAATTTGTTTGGGACGTTACAAACTATTTTGGTATTTATTTTGTGAAAGTTTAAACTTATATCGATGCTTAAATCAAGATAACTAAAAATTTGCTAAAATTTTTGAAATTTTCCGCTGCAAGTTTTATTGAAATTTGCTAAAATGTTTTATCTCACAAACAAATTAAGAATATTAAATATGTTTTGGTAAATTAACAAATGTGATTTTTGTCAACGTATCAACGAAATAATCAAATTGGGCTTCTTTTGAGTGAGGAGTTTTTGTCAATTGAAGTAGTATTATTTTTACGTACAATGTAATCTTCACAATTTGACCGTAACTCTAGGCCGGGTTTGGGGTTTGGGTTGTAACATCCCTAACCCATATCCGTTGCCAGAACTGGGTCACGGAGCATTACCAGAGTTTACAGATCAATTAAAGTTAATTCACAGCATTTACTATTCACTTCAGAAAATAATCATATTCAATCATAATGTCCCTTATACGGGCCTTCGAGGCCCAATTTATGCATTAGAAATAAGTCAGGACTAAACCGGGAACTCAGAGAATTTTTCACGAAATTTCAAAAATTTCCTTAGGTGCAAGGGACACATGCCCATGTGGCTCACATGGCCAAGTGACACACCAATGTCCCAGGCCGTGTGGACATTCGATGTAAGGCACACAGCCGTGTCCCAGGCCATGTCCATACCCATGTAACTCTCTGGCTTAGGTCACATGGCTAACCCACACGCCCGTGTGCTAGGCCGTGTGAACAATTTAATTTTCAATAGTTAGGTGCAGGGGACAAAAGACCAAAACACAAGCCCATGTGCTAGGCCGTGTGTCACACACGGCTAAGACACACACCCATGTCTCTGCCCGTGTGGACAAAAAATAGGCCATTTTCAAGGCCACTTTTCTCACCCAATTTGCTTTCCACCTACAACAACATTTAAGCATATTCACCATCCAAATTATAACCTTAAAATCAAGCCATAACTAAGTCTTATGCATGATACATCAATAAGTCCAAGCACACACATATACCAAACAATACATAGTCTCATACTTATATACCCCAAATTATGCCATCATTAGCCATTCCAATGGCTAATTACAACCAAAACATTTCATCATTTGACCTAACTTAGCTTATACATGTCATTATACCAAAGGTAATTTCACTAATTATTCCAAAATGAGTTGAAGGATAGTATGATCTTACTCACACCCGCTTCCAACATTTACGAGCTTCCGAGTACTATAAAACAGAGAAAATAAAATAGAGTAAGCATTTAATGCTTAGTAAGTTCGTATAACGGAAAATTAACTTACCATTCATGTTTATTTAAAGTAAGCATACAAAGTACATCCTTAAGCAAGTTAGTCACGTATTTCAAATGCATATCAAGTAACAGAGATGAGCTCATCATATAAACATTTCCATGTATTTTTAGGTAGATACAATTATTAATTCATTCAGTCCTTATCTTAACTTATATCAGAACTTTTCCCGTTGAATCTTATGAAATATCGATGGACATTGGGTAGTACACATGAAGTGTACGAAATTGTAATTCATCAATTCATATTCAAGGATGTTCATAAGAACACTTAAACAGGAAGCACTCTCTCGAGCCATATAATAGGAACCTCATGTGAGTCATGTAATGGGAAGCTCATAAGAGCCATATTCAGAAATCTTATGCGAGCCAATATCAGGTAGCTCTGAAGAGCTATTAATAGGAATCTCCTGATAGCTTAATATCGGGAAGTTGAAGCGAGCCTTATCGGGAATCTCATAAAGAGCTAATTAATAGGAAGCTCATAAGAGCTATGGTGTGTCCACAACACATGTAGGATCCCAACCAATCGAGATGCTCCAAAGAGCTATTAACGGGAAGGTCGAGAGGGCTAATAACAGGTCGCTCTTTCGAGCTATGGTGTGTCCGCAACATATACAGGACCACAACCAATACGGGCAATTCTGTATCCATTGAATTTCATTTATTCAAACGGGATTTAACATTTATCAAACTTTGTCGGATATGTATCAATTTCATATAAATAACAATTACATAATTTACATATACAATAGTTAATTCAAACATATAAATATGTATAATTTAGTTACACGAACTTAACTCGACACTTGTTCGTATACGAGAATCTACTAATCGATACTTTTTGTTTTCCTCGATCCAATTTCGTACTAGGTCTATCAGGATCTATACGAGTAAATTTAACTAAATTTAATACAATTCATATTCAATTCAATCCAATCCAATTCATATTTTAGGAAAAAGTACCATTTTGCCCCTACACTTTTAATTAATTTCAATTTCATCTCTAGGCTCGGAAAATAAAATTCATGCAATTTAATCATTATTCCAAACCTAGCCAAATTTTTCATTTAACAATATCAGTCAATGTATTTCATGAAAATAAAAATTTTTCTATGAATTTTACATTTTTTTCAATTTAGTATCTAAATCACAATTCATGAAAATTTCCTTTACAAAAGTTGTTTATCTACCAACAACCTTTCATTTTCTACCAAAACTTTCAAAATTGCAGCATACTCATCCATGGAAAAATTTTAGTACTTTGATAGCTTTGCAAATTAATCCCCAAAATAGCAAAATTAGGTTATTACGATCTCGAAAATAGAAAAATTACTAAAAATGGGACAAGAATGCTTACCCAATTAAGCTTGCTTGAATTCTTTTCTCTTAGCTAGGGCTTCCATGAAAATAATTTGGGGAAGATGATGAAATAAGATGATATTTTATCTTTTAATTAATTATCACATTTTATTATTTCCACTTTCCAATTTAGTCCTTTTCTTTTCTTAAATTTCCATGGATAAATCATCATAATTATCTACTAACTTCTTTTAATGGTCTATTTGCCTTATAAGGACCTCAAATTTTGAATTCTATAGCTATTTAATCCCTCTAGCTATTAGAATTCAACTTTTGCACTTTATGCAATTTGGTCCTTTCTAGCAATTAAACTTGAAATCGGTAAGATTTTCTTAACGAAATTTTCATACGCCATTCCTATCATAATGCAGACCATGCAATAATATTAAAATAATTTTTCTTTCTAACTTGGATTTGTGGTCCCGAAACCACTGTTCTGATTTCACTAAAAATGGGCTGTTACACGGGTTCCTCACGAACTCATTATAAATTATCTATAATTTCAGAGTTTTATGCATCAGTTGAAGTTTGTTATCAGAGATTTTATGTCAAAAGCGTTTTACAGAATGATCACAGTTTTTAGCTAAAGTAGTGTAATTTTAACACTACAGTGTTTTTCTAACTATAAAGCAAAGCAAAAACAGAAGTACTTACAGGATCGGCACCCAAGACTTGGTAATTCCCACAAACTCTTTTATCAAAAAATTACAAAATTTTAAATCTTTAAAACTCTTTTTCATAACTTTTTTTGAACCTAAAAATCACAGTTTGAGTTTTGAACTTGACTATGATAGCACTAAATGTAACATCTCAAACCCGACCTAGACATTATGGTCAAAGTCCGATGAGTTGCATAAACCTAACAATATTAGGGTAAACGCAATTAATAAACCGAGCTCTAATTACGTTGATCCACCCGAAGGTTGCTAGTTACCAGAAAGGAAATATGCAAAGTGTGAGCTTACAAGCTCAGTGTGCATATTGTGACAAATAAAAAATCAGATGCATAAATATTATAGAGAATATATCAAATTATGCTCAGATACAGATTTCAGATATTTTTCATTAACAGTTTAGATGCGGAATCATTTGTCACTTTTCATTATGCTCAGTCCTACCCCCAACCGCTACACATCATCTCTATCTATCCCTACACACCAGTTAGGGTATCAAGTACCCATCCAACCCTACACACCAATAAGAGATCATGTGTCACTTTTCAGAACTAGAGCAGTGAAGCTGCCAGATAACAATATGCGATAAACCACAAGAATCAGATATACGTGGCTAAGCCACTAGATAAGCCAGATATGTTAAACTGCCAACACTTCCTCTTTCATATCATACCCCAACCCGATGCACACAATCATATTAATAGATATACTATTTACAGATGTCACACATGCATTTCAGAAGAAATCATGCATTTAGATTCATCAGAACATAGATCATACATGTAAAACTCACATACCATAACTATGTCACATACAGAAATTATTAACAAATATAATTTTTTGAGTCTTATTTAAGTACTATGAACCCCATGAAGGCTCTAATTACAAATTATAGATTTAAACGACCCTAAATAAAAATTTCCAGCAAATAGACCCACACGTCCGTGTGGCCCACTTGGCCCAAAAGGCCAACCCGTATGGCCTACATGGCCTACCTGACATGCCAGTGTGATTCCACTCACCTGTGTGTCCAACATGACTTACTCGAATTGCCCATGTAATTACACACACCCGTGTGCCCCACACGACCTACCTGATTTGCTCTTGCAATTACACATGCCCGTGTACACCCACACGACCGTGTGTGCACACGGTCTGCCATACGGTCATGTGATAAACAATAGTTTCGAATTTCCATGCATTTATTTTTCTAGATTTTCTAGACTTTTTTGGTGGTTTTGAGTTAGAAACACACACCTAAATTAGTTTTGATGTAGAACCACGAAAGAGAACACCAGAACCTAAAATCAACAGTTAAACAACCAATTTTTGTGACGATTTACTAGCTTCCAAGCAACACTTTCGGTAAAAACTCGAATATACGCATTCTAACCTGAAAATCAACCTTTTGGGTGTTCGATCACTTACCCAAATGAACGCAGTAGTTCCTAGTACACCTAATTCACAGGTAGGGAGTTTTGATTCTCTCAATCGTCGCCTAACAACAAAGATTCTGTAAAATCAAACCCATGCCACAAGATAAATAACCAATGCCCCCATCAAAGAAAAACCTTAATAATAATCCAATATAAATAAATAACCAATGCGAAAGATTTAAATCGCAAAAAGGTTGAGCATGAAAAAAAATCAAGTCCCAGCACAAAGGTAATTAAAACAAATTATCAAAAAGGAGCAAGGATTAACTCAAAACAAAACACAAAGGAGAACTAGAAAACAAATAATGAAAGAAAACAAGAATAGAGGAAAGAAAGCAAACAATGACTTAAGGGAAAGAAGGAAAAAGGATAAAAAAATGTGATAGAGAGGGTGAATAGAAAGAACGTGGGTAAATTTTTTGAAAATTAATTAATTAGTTTTTAAACCAAAACAAATCTTAACCAAATAGAACGAATCATATTTTTTTAAAGAATTTGAATTTAATCTAAACTCATCCAAAAAGGCTACACAGAGATTGGAATAAAAAATATTTTTCGGCTTCGCAACCATAGGGACTTGACACAAGACCAAAGGGTAAGCTAACACGTTACCACTGAACCAATAGGCTCATTCTTTTTAAAATTTGCCAAAAATTAAATTTCAATCAGACGTTCAGAGATAGAGATAATGACAAAATTAGAAAAAAAAATTCAAAAATGATGATTTGAACATAGGACCTCAAACACACATCCAAGACACTTAACCGCTGAAATAGATCAATTCACTTGAAAAACTTAACAACCCAAAAACTTAAATTTTTGGGGGGTTACAATAACATACTCATAACACATCATATTGATATATTGGAAATTTGTGATTGTGAAAAAAATATGTAAATTATATGCATTAGATAAATGAATCTCCATATAAGGCCTCATTATTGACTCAAAGAGCGTTGCACGAATGGCTAAATCTCTTCTTACCCACGACTCATAGAGCCTTGCACTATCTTTGGTGAATGGAGCTATGCTCTACATTCCCTTATCTTTCCAACGTTTTATTCAAGCTGCAATGCCCTATCATAACAATAAGGGTGATTACTCACAATCCTATGGCATGCCAACTATATCCAATGGTTTCAAGTATTCACAATACCAACATATCATTTTAACACATTCACGATACTCAATATAATAAGGCTTGCAATTTAGCAGAGCTCGTACAATATAGCACAATTCACAATTCATAGTTTGCAATAACACAGTTCGCAAATCTACAGAGCTCGCAATATCACAATTCGCAATTCATAGTTCACATATATCTTAGGTTCACATAACAACATAATTTACATATAACATAGGTTCGCATAGCAGTCTAGTTTGCACATAGAATAGGTTTATGTAATAGCATAGCAGGGTTCGCATATACAACATGGTTCGCCTAACAACATAGCAGGGTTCACACATAAGGTAGGCTTCACACTTTTGGTTACGTTCACACATTGGGTAGGGTTCGCACATTAGTAGAGTTCATACTTTAGGTTGGATTCGCACATTAGGTAGGGTTCTCACATTGGTAGGGTTCGCACATTAGGTAGGGTTTGCACATTAGTAGGGTTTGCACTTTAGGAAGGGTTCACACATTAGTAAGGTTTGCACTTTAGGAAGGGTTCGCACATTAGTAGGGTTCACACTTTAGGTAGAGCTCGCACATTGGTAGGGTTTGCATATAAGGTAGGGTTTGCACATTAGTAGAGTTTGTACAATGACATGATAAGGTTCGTACATCACATAGAAGTCACATAGCATAGGTTCACACATCACATAGTAGTCATACAACATAGGTTCGAAAATCACATAGCAGTCATACAACATAGGTTCGTACATCACAATAGGGTTCATATCAAATTATAACAAGGTTTACATGATATTTTAGCAGGGTTTACATGACATTACCTAGGCTTCCTGTAGCATGTGAATTGGTGTTTAAGTTGCAATATACAAGACCACTCACCTTAGAAACCTTGCTTCAATGACAAAAGCTCAAGTTAGCTTTTGTCTACCCTTATCCTTGCTTGTGGAGGTTCTCAAATGAATTCGTACTTCACATACACATCAAACATAATACAAAGGCATTACCAACAACAACAAACACAATTAAATCAATCTAAAATCAAAGATTAAAGCCTCTTAATCTCTATATCGAAAACTTAACTAGTTTTGTCAAAATAGGTGCTTATCCACTCAAATCTCATTCATAAGCTTAGATTTTGACTTCACACATCCTAAATATCATCCAATTATAGATCTAAACCATTAATTTTATCCACTTACATTGATATAATTTTTTTGGAGAAAATCAAGCTTATGTGATCTTTCAAAAAAGAAAACGTTTGATTGGTTAAAATTACTTAAGAATTTGTTAAATCAAGATTAAAAACCTTTTAATTAGATGAAAATGAGTTAGAAATTACTTTAAAATAGAATTTTAACTAAGTAATATGAGACCTACCATGTTCAAGCCAAAAATCAACTTAAAATAAAGTGATCTATTGAAATCTTGATTAAATCATTTAAGTCTCAAATTGAAATAACAACTCACTTAGTTTAGTCATAAAAAGTCAAAATTTCTCCTCAATTTTACAAAATCGACGAGCTATGGTGCTAATTCTAGCTAAAACGTGTGAAGATATTTTGAGGATTTAAGGATGAGAATGTGATTAATCTTCACAATTGAAAAGAGATTTTGTGTTTGCAGGGCTTAGAAATAAAAAATGATGAATTAATTTCGAGGGAAAAGCTTTAATTTGGTATTTGGCAAATTTTTGAAAGAGGGGTTGAATGAGAGGGAAGGAGACGGTGGGCGGTTTAAATAACCAACAAAATTTAAAAAATTGGGCTTTTTCCCCTTCGACCACCTACAGTTTCCTCCCTCTTCCAAATTGGTCCTTAGTTTCCAATTAAAACCAATCTAAAAATTATTTTCAAATCCGATCTCGTTTATAAAATCTGTTTTAACCTAATTAATTCTTGGACTCCTAATTTTAATTTCATAACCTAAAATTTTTAATTCTAATTATTTTAATATTTTATTTAATTAATGCCTAATTATTTAATTATCTAACCTAATTACGATTTCTGGTTCACAAACCCAATCCTACTTACCCAATTCTACTAACCCAATTTTTGGGATGTGACAAATCGAATAACGGAATATTTTTTTGAACAATTTTATTATAGGTTTTGATCATATCTGCTCGTTTTGACACAATGTCTAGAACTACCCATAGCCCTTTCCTAACCCATAAATAGGAGGATAATACGCTTCAGCGCACTCAAACCTATGTCTTCTTACATTGGCAACAATGTGCATATCAATTGAACTAAGACTCAATCGACAAAAATATTTTTAAAAAGGGATAAATAGTTTAACTAAATAAGAAACTATGGTTAATGTTGAATGGAATTTGTTGTTTTATGTCAATTTTAGATTAGAATGGCGCATATACAACACAAACAGGGGGAAATATATCAAACCAACTTCTTCAACACCTCATTATCTTACAACACACAAGCTTTCCTTTTTGGATCAGTTCATTCATTCATCTTATGTTCCTATAGTATTCTTCTATATGAACCAAGAAACAAACATTCTACTAGATAATATCATTGCCTCCAACTCCATGAGGTCCCAATTGCTTAAGGAATCTCTATCACAAACCTTAACTTTATTTTATCCATTTGTAGGAAGGATCAAGGACCATCTTTGTGTAGAGGCTAGAGTTAACCTTCCACTTTGTGTATTTCTCAACCTTCCTAATTCATCTTATGTTTCTCAATTCCTCTATGATTCATCTTATGTTTCTAGAGATTTGCGACACATTCAAGATCAATGGCGTTTATGATGATCCCATACGCTTATGGTTATTCCCATTTTCTTTGAAGAGTAATGAAAAACAATGGTTGAATTCATTGCCACGAGGTTCTATCACAACTTGGAATCAAATGACTGAAATTTTTTTGTTGAAGTACTTTCCACCATCAAAAAAAGCTAAGTTGAGAAACGACATCCCTTCCTTTGTTCAATTTGATATGGAGACATTATATGATGCATGAGAGAGATTTAAATTTATAGCAATACTTATAATGCAAGTTAGATGAACTATCTAAATTTCTCCTAGGGTGGTCAAGGAAATTAAATGTCATAACCCCCTCTGGGTTTTCAGCAACCTTATTAGCAAAAAAAAAAAACCAAACCTTGAGGAGATGTTGGCTAAATTTATTTCGGTGTCAAAAACTCAATTTCAAAACATTAAAACAGCACTGAAAAATCAACAAACATTGATTCATGGACTTGAAAATCAAATTGGACAAGTTGTCAAACTTATTTCAGCAAGACCACATGGGAGCTTACCTAGCAACATTGAAACTAACCCAATGGAGAAAATCTACACACCCATTATTCGAAACGTGGAAGGGGTAGTTGAGCCTGAAAAAAAGTCGAAGCTAGAAGCTATTGTGAAAAGTGATGAGATTGAGAGAGGCAAGAAAGAGCATAAGTCATTAAATAGAGAATACAAACCACAAATTCCTTATCTGACATCATTGAAAAGAGACTACAGAAAAGAAAAATATGGTAAATTTCTTAAACTTTTAAAAAAATTGCATATTAACTTACCTTTTGTTGAATCCCTTTTGCAAATGTCAAAGTATGTAAAATTTTTAAAGGAGCTGCTAACAAAGAAAATGTAGTTAGATGACTTGTCGATTGTGAAGCTCAATGCAGTTTGCTCGGTCATTCTCTAAAACAAACTACCCAACAAACTTAAAGAACCAATAAGTTTTACTATTCCTTGTCTCATTGGTAGTTTAAATGTTAAAAGTGTTTTGGCTGATTTGGGAGCAAGTATAAATGTTATGTCTTATAAGATGTTTAAACAACTTGGTCTTGGGGAACCCAAACCAACTAGGATGAGTATTCAATTAGCGGATAGCTCAGTTAGATATCCTAGGGGTATTATTGATGATGTACTTGTGAAGGTTGATAAATGTATATTCCCTGTTGATTTTGTTGTATTGGACATGAATGAGGATATTGAGGTACCTATGATCTTAGGTCAACCCTTTTTAGCCACTGGTAGAACAATTATTGATGTGATTTTGTGAGAGTCCCTAGTGACCAAGATTATACTAATTATTCTGTTAATGTTAGTAATCAAGTGGCTCAATGTTCTTTATAAGAAATCCCTCATGGAAATGTATTAGAGTCATATTGTATTCAAAATGATAGAACTTAAGGGACAAGTAAAGAGCGAATGGTGCAGCTTGACGAACTAGATAAATAGCAAACGAAGGGTGATGAGAAGCTAAGAAAGCAAAATAAAGAAACAAAGCATCGCCATGATGTGCATGTGAAGATGATGAACCAATTTAAAGTTGGGAACAAAGTACTGTTAGAAAAATTGGATACACGAATTTTTCCTTCGGAATTTAATCCAAAAGGGTCCAACCCGTTTGTGGTAAAAACCATTTTTCCATACATTGAGGTAACACATCCTGTAACAGCCTAATTTTGACCCTAATCAGACATAGTAGTTTCAGGACCAAAAATTTGAGTCAGAAAAATATTTTAATATTATTTTCTGGGTTTATTATGCGTGAATTTGCTTGTGTGAAAATTTTGTGTTTTAATTTCATCGTTTAAGTGTCTGATTAAATAAAAGGACTTAATCGCGTGAAATGAAAATTTGATGGTTAAATAGGGAAGTGCCTAATTGTTGTTGTCTTTATAAAATGGAGGATTTATGGTGCAATAAGGCCAAAATATAGTTAATGGGCGACATTTGGCAAAAACAACCTTGAATAATATGTTATATAATATTATTATTAAAGGTTAATTTAGTAACACAATAATATGAAAATATATGTTATAATTAAAACAAAAAAAAGCCATTATCATCATCCATTAGTGCCGAAACAAAAAAATCTTCATTCGGCTAGGTTTAGGCTTAATTCAACGTATGTTTTACTTCAGTTTTTGATAATTTTTACGTTTTTTAGATCGTTGCTTTGTGTACTACAAGACCTATGTTGAATTTTTGAAATTGATGATTATTTTTTGTTTTGCCATTGATGATAGCTTGTGATTTTTGATGTTTGATGATGAATAATGAAAGATAGGTGAAAGATTAACAT
>JABFAF010145512.1:0-13227 GCA_013677275.1 Gossypium schwendimanii | reverse complement strand
TCGATTAAGGATTAATTTGTTAAGTTAGTAAAAATACAAGGGTTTGTTGTGAAATTATTGCAAAAATGGGCTGCATTGAATGCCATCAATATTCTGCTAGCATGGGTTTCCCTTAAAAATGGTTAATTTGCATGTTCTGGGTTCAGGGACTAAATTGAATAAAAGTAAAACTTTAGGGGCAATTTTGTAAAAATGTCAAAAATGACCAGATTGCATGAAATAAATTTTTTTATCGTCTAAATTAAAATATCTAATGAAATTATTAATTTAGATCAAGATCGGGTGAAAAATCGAGGAAAATAGAAAATTTCCAAAATGCCCCTAAATTTTGGTATTTCTACAATTTAGGCAAGTAAGTTCGTGTAATTAAATTGTATAGTTATATGTTTTAAATTTAATGTTGTGTATGTGATTTGTGTAAATTTTCATGTATGAAATTAATCACATCCGACAATGATTGACTGAGCATGTGTGTGAGATTTTAAGGTTTAGTATGGTGGTGTGTTGGGATTAGAGTTGCGTAGCGGGAGCGTAGTGGTGAGATTTTTGCATTTAGGTGACTGCTTAGTAGTAGGAAATTTCAGGGACAAAATTTCTTTAAGAAGGAGTGAGTTGTAACACCTCAAAATTTAGGGTTAGAAGTTTTGAGGTTTGTAGTTAGGGTATGTGAGAAGGGTGAGCAATTGAGTTTAATATCGCATTTTAGTATCAGAATGGGCCTGCTGGTTTGGTGGTAGTGGGTGTGTTAGTTTATCTTTGGGTCCCTGTAACACCCGTAACTTGTATCTGTCACCGGAATATGGTTACGGAGCATTACCATAAAATTAGAACTTAAAACATTCAATTTAAAACATTTCATAAATCAAAATATAATTTATCCAAACTCATGCATAAAGTCCCTTATTCGAGTCCTCGATGCCCTAGAAACACTTTAGAATAGATTTGGGACTAAATCAGAAACATTTAGAATTTTATAGAAAAAGATAAAAAAAAGTCATAATATAGGGATCACATGGCAGTGTGGCCAGGCCGTGTAACTCACACAGTTGAGACACACGCCCAGGTCTTACGTTGTGTGGACATTTAAAATAAGGCCACACAGCCGTGTCCCAGCTCGTGTTTGTGCCCGTGTAACTCGCTGACTTGGCTCACACAGCCAAGCCACACGCTCGTGTGCCAGGCCGTGTAACTCTCGAAATTGCCTCACATGCCAGTTTGCCAGGCCGTGTGCTAGGCCATGTAACTGCTTGACTTGCAATCCTTTAAAACCTACAGGGGAGACAGGACCGTGTCGCATGGCCATATGTCACACACGGCTGAGACACACGCATGTGTCTTAGGCCATGCAGACAAGAAATAGGTCAATTTCAAGCCATTTCTTTCACCCAAATCAAGTTTACACCTACAAGCCATTTGTACAGCCAATCAAGCTTCAAAACATACCTAAAACATGCATAATAAAAGGTAATTCAATATGACATCAATCCATACAACCATTATGCCAAAAGGCACCTCAATCTCAACAATCAAACATACTTAAACATATGCATAATTTAGCCATTCATCAATCATACATTTATAACCTAATTCCATACCAAACTTACCACAATGACCACATGCCAAACTCACATTCAAACATACCAAATTGGTCATCCAAAACATAACTTCACTTGACCATTTCGACACCAACCATTAAAACATTAAAATGCTAAAAGTTCATCAACCAATGATACGACATTTACAAGCCGAACATAATGACAATCTCATCAAGCACAATTAACCTATACATGCCATTATAACCATGACTCAAAACATCAAAATCTACTAAGATTGTTGCTAGATAGGGTGATAGGTCTCCAACGAACTGATCGAGCTTTCGATAATCTATAAAACATAGAAAAGAAAAATGAAGTAAGCAGACAATGCTTAGTAAGTTCGTAAATCATAAACAAAACTTACCATTTCAATGCATAATCATAAAAATATACACGAATCAATCCAACACAAGCTTGACACAAGCCTAAGCATCACCAACAACACAAGTTAGTACTTAATCACATATCTTAGCAAAATTCATCACATGGTAAGGTAAATCTCATAATCATCATGCATATGAATTCATCCTTTTCATAACATGGCTATACATACTTTGTTCATCAAGACTTTATAACTTTCTATAATTTTATAGTGTAATCGATCAAAACCATTACTGGTTCATCCCTTTACATGCCCGTTGAACCATTTAGAATAATATCGAATACACGGGAATCTCACACAAAGTGTGCTAACACATGGTCAAAACCATTCCTTTCTTTTTCCTTTACGTAAACGCTCATACGAGCCATAAATGGGCCTGCTCACACAAGCTGACGGTCAGAACGTAGCTATACAATGCCGCTCACACAAGCTGATGAGTATTTTCAACAAATGCCAGAATTCAGCCATCATTAGGACGTTTAGGACCAACACCTAAAACATGGTAACCCTAATGACATGTCATTTGTATCTTATATATTTCTATGGTTCAAACGGGCTCGATAGTCTCTGTAACGTCGTTGGATTTTTTGTCGAAGCATAATATGATAAATAACAGAATAACATTTAAATTAAATACATTAAAACACTATTTAAACATACGAACTTATCTCGATCACAAAAAAGACGAAATAGGATTGACTAGTCCGATACTTTATCTTTCCCTCGATCTAGATCTATACGAGGCTTAACTTGATCTAAATAATCAAATTCAATCCATTCAATATTCATTCTACTCAATTCAGACCAAAATACACACTTTTGCAAATTTACACTTTTACCCCTAATATGAAATTCATGCAATTTCATCCACATACAAAGCTAGCCGAATTCAATATACACTCATAGCAACTCATACAATTCATTATTTCATAATTTCATCTTGTATTTTACACATTTTACAAATAAATCCCTAATTGACATTTTCAACAAAAAATACTTTACAGAAGTTGTTTATAAATCAACAAGGATTCATTTTATTCCATCAAACATCAAAAACCACATGATACATTCACGGTAAAACCCTAACCTTTTAAAAATTTTGTAAATTAGTCCCTGGGCTAGATAGATTAAGCTACGACGACTTTAAAAACATAAAAATAATTTAAAACGAGATGAAAACTCACTCACATGCACAAGGTAGAGCTTGGCCGAACCTTCAAGCTTCTTTAATGGCTTTTCTTAGGTATATTTTAGTGGTAGTGATGAACAAACAAATATGATAACTTTGTTTTGATTATTTTACTTAACTTATTAATTAAATTACCTATATAACCTTATACATTAACCTTTTACATCATTTAAATGATGTCCATAAAAGTCCACTCATAATAGAAATGGTCTAATTACAACATAAATCCCTTAACCATTTAATAGCATAGCCATTTAGTACCTTTAACTTATACAACTCTAATTTTGCACCTTTTATAATTTAGTCCTTTTTCCTTAATTAAGCATGCAAATGTCAAAATTTCATAACGGAATTTTTATATGACCTTACTAATATTTTGTAGACATTAAAATAATAATAAAATAAATATTTTTACGTTAGATTTGTGGTCCCAAAACCACTATTCTGATTTCACTAAAAATAGGCTGTTATAATCCCGGGTTCGAGCCCTTATGTGTGTTTAGAGGAGTTAATTTTGTTTTAGATTTGTTTTTAAGCTTAAATGCATATTTATTTATATTTAATTTTAATTTTTAATTTGGAATAGGGAGTTATCCCAAAAATTTTATTTTCACGTTCCTCTTTTCTCTCCCTTTTTCTCATTTATTTTTTTCTTTATTTTCTCCTAGATTTCTAAAATTTTACATTTCTTTCCCCTTGAATTCTCTTTATCGTCACTTTTGTTTTGTTCTCCTTTGAATTTTTGTTGGAAATCGTTAGGTTTCATTTGATTTCATTAATTGGTGTTCGGGAAATTCAAGAAATTGAAGTGGAAGTAGAGTAAGAAGTGTTCTCTGATTTTGTAGAACAATTTTTGGTTGGTTCTTTTGTGTTACTTTGGTATGATAATAATAGATTGGTGTGTTTGTGTAAACGAGATTCAGAACAGTGTTGTGGAGGCAAATCGGTCAGTTTTTGGTGCTTGAGATCCCAATTTAAGGTGAGTTTCTGAACCATTAGTGATTAGGGTCTGCTTTACTGTTGCAAATTCTCAGTTTCAGCCTGTTTCAGTATGATTTTGTGACCACACAGGTGGCCACATGGGCGTGTGCCGCACACAGGCAGTCCACACGGCTGTGTGACTTTGGGACATTAGGATTGTCGATGAGTTTTAGTGCCACACGGTCGTGTGGCTACTGTTTGGGGAAATGTTGATTTTCACACGAGCATGTGCCTAGGGCACAGGTCGTCTCCCTTAGCCACATGGGCATGTTAGTTTCCCCACGTCCATGTCAACTCTGCTCCTTAATTTGGCATTTTTGGATAGTGAGTTACACGGGCTACTCACACGGCTATGTAACTCAAACACACGGGTATGTGTCTCCTCCACACGGTCATGTGCTTCTTCCACACAAACGTGTGTTTCTTATACACGAGTGTGTGCCTCTTTCACGCAGCCATGTTCTTCATATGGCCTAGACCATTCTACACGGCCGTGTGGCCCTGTTTTGTAAATTTTTATTCTGTGTCGTAAATTGACCCGTTTTAATTACTGTGTAGTCCAACGTTTGTTGAGGCCTCTGTAAATGTGTTGGGACTCTGTTTTTCGCTTAGATTTGAGTGTGTATTTATAATTACAGGATTTAAGTTAATTGTTTGCTCATGTGTTTAGGTGATGTGATAAATGAATTTGAGGTATTTTTGTTATCGTTACATATTAATTGTAATACAAGTAAAATTGATTCTGAAATTGATCGACTGAATATGAGTTTCTGTATCTATGAGACTATTAGTGTTTGGTGTGCATTCATACATTTGCATAAAATTGGGGTTTTTGGTTCCAAAGAGAAGGATAACTAATTTGGTAGTTCAGCTGTAATATTTCTGTACAATGGATTACCGCATGATTTATACATATGTCAACTCGACTGCATATCTTAATTCGAGTGGCTTAGTTCCAAATTTGTGGTGTGTAGGATGGATGGGTGTGATATGGTCCTATGTGGTGTGCAGGGTGGATAGGGCTTTCTTTAGTCCAATTATGGTGTGTAGGGTGGTCGGAGTGGTGTTTGGTTGGTTGGGTGGGATTTTTATTATGTTGCACTCATTTCACATTTGGGTATAAGTTTGTCTGTATGGTTGAGGGGTTAATTGCATAATAATTTGAATAGTCCGACATGTCTTGTAGCTAATGAGTTTAATGATAATATCTCTATGTTATGTTTGTTAATAGACTGCTCATAAGACTGTTTACTGTTATAAGTTGTTTGTTCACTGTCTGTGTGCATACATCGAAATTATTCTCTTTGCTACTTTGTTAACTAATTTTTGTTTTGATTTCGATCTCACACTGAGCTCGAGTAGCTCACCCCATCTTAGTTTTCTTTCTTTTAGGTATTTCGCGAGACTGAGCTATGGACTAGGCACATCGGAGTTCTCAGAGAAGTTTGGTTTGATTTGGTTTAGTTAAAATTTTCATAAGTTTTATACGGTTGGTTTTAAGATTCTTTGTAAAGCGATTATATAAATTGTGGTATGGGTTAAGGTTTGAACTTTTCATTAAACTACGTGATTTCAGGTTTGAATAACATTTTGAAAGTTTAGCGTGTTGGTTTTAATTGGGTTTTCTACTATTGTTTCAAAGTTTGCACACATTTGAGAAAATAACATATTTTTCGTACAATTTCTAATCTGAAATTTCAAGTTACATTTGGAAAAATTGATGCATTTTGAAACTATACAAGAAACATTAAATTGTTTTATTCCTAATTTTTTTTAACGCCACTTAATTATTGTTTCAAAACATAAATAGTTAGACAATTTAGTTCGATTTTAGCAAACTGTATTCGAAATAAGTTTTAAACAATTCTTTTTGTAAATTACTTTAGGATCACTTTGGTGGTTAAACTAACCTCCGAGATTCGATAGAAACTTTTGGGCTGAGTTTTGGGGTGTTACACTCTTTTTGGTGGATTCATACCTCACAATGTACTCCTAAGATTTTAGTTCTCCTTGTCCAATCTTCTAAGAGGTTGAGTTTAATAGATAACTCTCAACAAATTATGTCTTCTGCTACTTCCTAGTAGACTGTCCACCCAAGGTAGCCCTCGGCAGACTTCCTCGACTGATCGCCACCATGGACTATTATGTGTTACATAGTACTAGGCATACATCCTTTCTCTCTATAGATCTTTGGTGGACTCTATCAGTCAGATTGTTTGGGAGATCATTGCCTCCAAGTGAACTAAACGCCTATAAATGTTTTATTGTTTATAGTTAAATATCACACCAAAAATATATTAAATTAATTCGACGGTGTTCACAAGTGTACGGGTCAAATTATAATATAGTAAGTGTTACAAACGTAACACGGGTAAGTATTACGAGGATTGTACCCAACGGATTGCAGATTGGAGAAATTAATATTAAATTAATTACAAAAAATTAGTACTAATCTAATTGAGTAATAAATTAGTAGTGTGAATCTAAATTGATATTTTAATTAAACAAATTAAATTAACTAATCTAAATTAACCTAATAGACTTTCCTATTCCTAGTGCTGACAATGTGAGCCTCTAGCCTATGATCAATTAAATCCCTAATTTTCTAATTAAATAATTAATTATCATAAATTGAGTTATTTATCACCCTTACCTAAGGCTACCCTCTCAGTTCATCTTTATTAAGGATTACCACCTAAGTCACCCTTCCAGTCTCTTCCTAGGCTTATGGATAGCCTTTTGATCTCATCGCTTGGCACAAGTTATACACAATAGGATACCCTTCTAGTCTCACCTAAGTACCCTTGAATAAACAACCAATTTTGGATAAATAATAACTTAACAAATAAATTATTTTATTAATCAAATCATGCAAGATATGAAATAAGCGCAAGAAATCATTCAATTATTTATACAACTGCTAATTGATCAAAGAAACAAAATAGAAATAAAATAATAAGAGAGAGATAGGAGAATACTCATTGATAAATATATTGAAGCATGGATTTGGAGTAATCCTCGCTCATGATTATCTTCACTTAGGAATAGAAAAGTTTCGATTACACAAACATGAGAAGAAAATAAAACAAAAAAAACTGTGTTTGATGAATTGGTTAATTAATTGATGCCTCTTATTTATAGGGTAAGAGATGTGCACTTTATGCCCGATATGCCCCCGATAATTTGGGTGCAGGTAAGAAATAAAATCTCTGAGAATCTGACAAAATACAATTACCGATGTCATCCTTACTTGTAGCCCACATTAAGGCTTATGGCTCAACACAGGGCTATTGTGGCTTAAAACAAGGCTATGTGTTGCAACACAGACATTGCGTGTCGCACCACGCAAGGCATTTTGTGGCTTTGGACATTTTCTCATGCTTTCACGGCTCAGAAGCTTGTGCATCACTCACCCCAAGTTCGTATGTTAATTGGGCCTAAAATTAAGCCTCCTGCACATTTAAATACCCAAATTAAACCTACCTAAGGCCCGTATCGGCCTAATAGGTAATCAACACCAAAAAATGTGTTTAAAATACTTATTTTTATTAACTTTTAATCTTAAGCCTGAAATACTAAAAATGCAATATTAAATATTGAATTGGGTAGAAAACAAGCTCTTTAAGTGTGGAATTGACTCGAATTAGCTGCTACATTTGACAACAAGTCAAATATCCCCACACTTAAGTTTTTGCTTGTCCTCAAGCAAACTAAACAAAACAAAATAAAAACTGAAAACAAGAAATAAACATGCAAAGACAATAAAATGTACTTGAACTAGCTTGATATATGAAATTAGATTGGAGCATCGACACTAGGAAGATTTGCCTAAATATATAACTCTAACTAGAAATTTAAACAATTTAAAGTCATTTACACGTAAACAAATTAGTTTAATAAATTACAAAATAAACAAGTTAAAGAAAATTAAATATATAGCTCCATCAAAATGTATATATGAATCTAGTATTTATTTTTGTAGAGTATAGTTAGTTTGAATATTTTTCTTTCCTACTCGGTTTATTTTTATCCATGCATTGAAATCTAATGTGGTAATATTTCCTTGATAGCCCTTATTTTTTTATTTTATTTTTTTATTTGTGCCAATACGATTAATAATTTTTCTTGGGCACTTTTTGTAAGGGTTAACTAGTCATACTACACCGTTTCAATAACCATGGATTTTACTGAGTATTTTCATTTTAATTCGAACATCCTATACTTCTATAAATATAATTACCTACTCACACCTACCTTTATCACTTGGTATTTTTAATCTCTTTTTCCTATTTATAGTTTAATAAACTGAACTATTTATTCTAAATATAAACAACATAGATTAATTAATTTCAGGCTAAATTTACAATATAAACAAACAACCTAGGTTAATGCTCCTGACATTCTTGTATTTCTACAAGCTCAAGCACACACATAACACACAAAATAAAAAAAAAATTAAAACGAATGAAAACAAGACAAAATAAAAAAAATTTTAAATTTTCCTATGTCACCCCCACACTTTATTCGGCACATTGTCCCTAATGACTCGATTTTGTTTATTCAAAATAAATATGTATCATGATTTGAGTTAATTTTTTTTGTATTTTGAATATATTTTGTAAATGACTATTTCATTCATTTATGTTTAATTCATGTTAATACTTGTAAAAGTATGGCCAACAATTGTAGGCTAATGAATTAACTATTTAATCTGAGAAAAGGTAAATGGTTAATTGACAACAGACCTAAATGGTGCATATCATGTCGATATCGAAAGATGATTGTTGTGTGTATAAATTGTAATAATGCCCGAAAAGGTGATTTCTAGGTTAGTTTTGACATAGACATATGGGGAATAACTTAGGTACATAGTAGCACTTCGAGAGAAACCTATGCCTTAATTAAAATTGGGTTTAATGAATTTTCATATTGCCATGATCCTTTCGTGATATTCTTTTCATGAGTGCCAATAAACTCTTGTTAAGTGAAATATTTATTTTAGTCTATTCATGTTGTGTTTTATTAAATCTTGTGTTTAATCTTTCTATTGTGATTATTTTCTGTAAGATGTTTTGTTTAACTTTGTGGGTATTTGGCTTCTGATTACATTACTTACAGATTTGTCTAGCAACAATTAAATCTTTTTATTATTTTGTCTAATCAAATTGTTTTTAAACTTTACAAATAATTCACACAACAATCCTTGTGTACACTTGAATATAATCATGCGACACGAGTTTTTGTTGTTGTTGTCAAGGATTGTATTTTGTCAATATTTGTGAAGATAATTGTTTTTCAATTTGGTTTATTATTTTTGTGATTTTTTAGGGTTTATAACATAGACTGAGTTATCGATCAATAGCCAATTGTCCCAAACATTTAATGCACTTTTAGGCAAAGAAGAAGGGAATGGTCAGTCTAAAGACATGTCAAAGAAATGAATCAAAATCTAAGAGAAGACACAGCCTGTAGTACTCGTAATCTGATTCTTGTTGCTGATGATAGAGATCGAGCTTTTCGGTAGTATGTTGTGCCCCTATTTAGTGAACTCAATCTAGGGAATATAAGACCCGAGATTGAGGCCCCTCAATTTGGGTTAAAACCAGTGATGTTCTAGATGTTGCAAACAATGAGACAATTCAGTGGGATGCCTGCTGAAGATCCGTATTTACACCTCTACTTATTTATGGAAGGGAGTAACTTTTTTAAGTTATCAAGAGTATCTAAAGATGCTTTTAAGATTGAAGCTTTTCTCATATTCAATGCAAGATTATGCACGAGCATGGTTGAATTCCTTATCGCTTGGTTCTATTTCCACATGGCAAGAATTGGCGAAACATTTTCTGATGAAGTATTTTCCACCAAGTAAGAATTATAAGCTCAGAAATGAAATTACTACTTTTTAACAATATGAGGACGAGTCCTTGTATGATGCTTGGGAATGATTTAAGGAATTATTATGAAAATCCCTTCATCATGGTATTCCTCATTACATCTAATTGGAGACTTTTTACAATGGCCTCAATGCTCACACAAGAATGGTGATAGACACTTCAGCTAACGGAGTTCTTCTTTCAAACTCATACAATGAAGCGAATGAGATTCTTGAAAGAATTTCAAGTAATGACTATCAGTGGCCAACCAATCGAGCAGCCATAAGAAGAAAAGTGGTAGGAGTTCATGAAGTCGACGCTCTTACATCTTTAGTAGCTCAAGTATCTAATATGACTTTCATGCTTAAAAATATTTCTATTAATCTTTGCAACACTAACATGATAGGTCAACAACAAATTTAGTTTGAGAACATCGCGTATGTATACTATGGTGATGGTCATGCATTTGAAGATTATCCATCAAACCCAAAATCTATCTACTATGTAGGAAACCAACATCAAAATAGGAATGGTCCAAGTCCATAATCAAATCATTACAATCCTCCATGGAAAAATTATCCTAATTTCTCTTGGAGTAATCAAGGGGCTAGTCTAGGTGATTCCTATATGCCTTCACGATCAAATCATTTGCCAGGGTTTTCTCAAGAGACACAGAAACCTCAGCTAGCTGAGTCTTCAAATAGGTTGGAGAAGCTATTGAAAACATATATGGCTAATAACAATGCAACTCTAAGGAATATAGAGAACCAGATGAGACAGTTAGCCAACGAGCTATGAAAAAGAGCTCAGGTTGCTTTGCCACGTGATACAAAGAATCCCAAAAGCACAGGCAAAGAGCAGTGTAAAACTATCACTTTGAGGAGTGGAAAGGTGTTGGAACCAATAACTATTGAAACTAAAAGTGATCTTGTTGTCGTCCAAAATTAGAAGGAAGTTCAATAAGAAGTTGAATCTCCCACAGTGCAAAAATCCTATTCTTGTGATCCCTATTGAGGCACAACCGTAGCAGAGTAGTCTGAAGAATCAACACCCATGATGAATGTAGAACCAACACCAAAAAGTTGTCCACCAGTTAAGGTTAAAACTCCACCACATTCTTATGGTCTAAAAACACATGACACTTTTCCACATAAAGGTAGTGTGTCTAGATCTTTAATGCCAACACTACCACTGCAAGCTTTAAGTCATTGTTTGGAAAATTCTTTTCATGCGGCTTGAGCTGGCAAGATGCATATGTCACAACCTTTCCTTCTTGCATAAGCACACATCCTAATCCAATAAAGGATGCATTAGTGTACATAGTATACTCCACACCAGATTCTAGTTGGGCTAATATTAGAGCCTTGATTAGAATAACTTTCAACTTATGTAAACACTTTTGACATGCCTTTTTCCATTCAAACTTTTCCTTCCTCATTAGCAAACATGTGAGAGGTGTTGACAACATGGCGAATCCTTTAACCTGCCAAATCCAAGAAGCTACGTACCTTAGTGACGTTCTTTGACAGATTCCAATCAAGCACAACTTTAACTTTATCAGGGTCTACCTTAATATCTTCAGTAGAAATAACATGACCAAGAAAATAAACTTCTCTTAGCCAAAAATCGCATTTGCTGAATTTGGCGTACAACTTGATCTCGCGCAAAGTCTTAGCACAATCCTTAGATGTTCCACATAACCAGCCACGCTTTTAGAGTAGACTAAAATATCATTGATTTAGACTTGAAAAAACTTATCCAAGTAAGGTTGAAATACCCTATTCATCAAATCCATAAATACCATTGGTGCATTTGTTATTCCAAACAACACCAAAAATTCATAATGCCCATAACATGGACAAAATGAAGTTTTTCGAGCATCATCACCTCCAATATTCACATGATAGTAGCCAGTACTCAAATCAATTTTAGAGAATATTGTAGTTCCATTTAACTACTCAAGCAAATCTTCAATTCAAGGTAATGGATACTTATTCTTCACATTCACTTTGTTTAGTTGGTGGTAATCAATGCATAGGCGAAGTGTCCCATCCTTCTTCTTTACAAACAAGGTTGGTGCACCCCAAGGTGAAACACTTGGTTGAATAAATCCCTTGTCCAATAGATCCTATAGTTGTGTCTTTAATCCCTTCAATTCCAATGGCGTCATTCTATAGGGGGCATAGGATATGGTCACAGTACCAGGCTCTAACTCAATAAAAAATTCTACCTCTCTATCTAGTGTCATACTTGGAAGTTCTTCCAAAAACACATCAGAAAACTCTTTTACAATCAAATCTTGGCTAATATTTATTCTTAACTAAGAAAAATCCATAATATATGCCATGTAAGCATCTATGCCCTCAACCAAAAACTTTCTGGCGGATACTACAAAAATTATTCTACTCGCCAAACTAGTTTGTACACTACCAGGCAACAACACTTCTTTCCTTTCTATAGTTAACAAATGTACTTCTCTAGCTTGACAGTCAACTATGGCGTAGTGTCTAGTTAAGCAATCTAACCCAAGAATAGTGTCAAACTCATGGAAACTTAATAGCAACAAGTTTGCCAAAAAGTTGTGCTCACCAAAAAATAATAGACAGTTCTTAATCACTCTATTAACCATCATACTTTGAACAAGGGGTTGGTCACTAATACATTTGTCTTAGAGTAAACAACTTCAAGACTCATACATTCTATGAGTTTGGTACAGATGTACGAATGGGTTCACCCTAGATCTATTAATGCATAATTGTTGTTCCTAAGAAAAGAAAATTTACCCGTTATAACCTCTAGAAAATTAGCATATTCTTTGGCTTTCATCCAATACACTCTAGTGGTCACTCTAGAGCCGTACTTAGTATAGCTATTTTTTGGAGCCCCCTGAACTGATCCTAACTTTCCTGCTACTCCCGATCTCACTTCATGCTAAATAGTTTTAGGCCCACGTATAGATTGTTTTGAACTTCAACCTTAGAGGGACACTTTCTAAGTTGATGGTCCATAAAACCACATCCAAAACAAGCTCCAAAAAGTTTCCAGTATTTTCCTCTATGATTTCTCCCATAGTACTCATAGACAGATTTTCTCATCATTTTGGATCTAACTGTACTCACCATCGAGGTATGTAACGCATAGGTTTGTGCAAGTGTACACAGTCGTTATCAAGTAATAAGTAAGTATCGAGTTATCGTCTCCACAGGG
>JABFAF010130657.1:0-10401 GCA_013677275.1 Gossypium schwendimanii | reverse complement strand
AATTGGAGTAGTTACCTGTGTATTTACTCTCATATCCAATTTTAAAAAATTATTTTTATAAAAGTTATAAAATTATATTATAAGCATGACATGTATGAGTGTTTAGGATGAGTTTGCCAAAAAATTTCTTATATTATAAATCCTAAAAAATAATTATAAAAATAATTTTGTATTTTATAAAGTTATAATATTTAAATCCTAAAACATATTTAAGTAATGGCAAAAAAGTTTATTATAAAAAATAATTTACATGATATAAAAGTTACATAATATACTTATTTATAAAATTTTATGACAAGATATGTACATAACTTATTTATGTGTCCATATTATATATTATAAAAATAATATATATTCATAAAAAATGTTATTGTAACACCCCAAACTTGGTCTAGGCATCAAGGTTAAGTCCAAAGAGTTACATTAACGTTGCTAGGAAACCAACTTATATAAACACAATTAAAAACCTGTCTGACAGATTATAACCATCATAAAACCCAGTTGATAATTCAACAATCTTAGAAAGTCATAATACGAAGAAATACTAAAATTACTAATAATATAAATAGAGGGATGGTAAAGCAGATTGACCGAGCTTCCACTACGCCGACCCAATCAAGATTGTGAGTTACCTGAAATTTAGTCAACAACAAAATGAGTAGAGAACTCAATGTATAACCAATATAGATTCAATTAGGGGCACAATTATAATAATAAATTCCTAAACTCAAGTTTCATCCAAAATTAGAGATTATCTAGTACAGTTTTACACATTAAATGAAAGGCAAAACAATTCCAATACAGATACAAAACTGATAAAAAACAGACGTAGTTATTCTTACCCACATCCGCTACACACCATCTCCGACCAACCCAACACACCGATAAGGGAGTTTAGTACCCCTCCAGCCCTACACACTATATAGTGTCAATTCGACATATTCAATATGATTACATACCAACTGCCAGATCAAATTGCAATAAAATGCCAAATTCACATATAAATTGTGCTTAGCCACTGAATCAGAACAGATCACTTCCTCCTACACAATTCCCACCCAGTGCAAATGCAAATTACAGATGTCAAGAACATACACACAACATTCAGATGGTACAGATCAATATCATCAATAGTCATCATAATCAGTATCCATTTATATACTCACAGCTTAGTCTTATATTATCAGATAGCAACTCATACGGTGTAATACAAATCATAAGTACACTATGAAGGCCTACATTTGCGTTAGGCAACGCTTACGGACTCAGAGATAAATTTTGGATCTGATTCACAACCCCATGTGGTTCCATGTGGCCTAAACAACTGGCCCGTATGACCTCACACTACCTGACACACACCCGTGTCATCTGCCCGTGTGGTCCTAAATCGTAAATAATGAGTGACACAACCTGGACATATGCCCGTGTGGTCTTTAATAGCAACAGTGAGTCACATGGCATGGACATACGCCCGTGTTCCTGACCCATATGATCCTTATATTGTAATCAATGAGTTACATGGCCTAGACACACACCCGTGTCCTTGGCCCGTGTAAACCTTACACTAACCTAACCACACACGACCTGGACATATACCCGTGTCCCTTGCCCGTGTGGCTCATATTTGGTAGACAGTGACTTACATGGCCTACCACACGGCCTACCACACGACCTGGCACACAACTATGTGGCGTCTACAACCATGTTTTTCGGTATTCAAAATTTACAAAAACTTGGGTTTTCGATATGCACCTGAAGTAGTTTTGGAGTAGGAGCCATGTAGAAGACTTTCAAAGCCTAGAACGGCCATTCAATAACACAATTAAACAATTTAATTGAAAACAATACCCAATTACGCGTAGAAAACTATGTCGAAAGTTTTGACGCGAACCTTGCAACAATTCTAGACTTACCAACAAAATCAACAGTGATTACTTGAGTTACTATACTAAGGATCGTTGCTTTCAGCATCGTTGCCTAAAAAGAAACCAAACGGTTGCTTAAAAGAAGATTTAAACAAATCGAGTTGGAAACAACTCCGACATAAACGAACGAACTACCATATAACAGAAGTTCTACGATTAACGAAATTTATGCAATTGATGTAATTGGCAGTAAGGACACGTGTAGTTACCCGACAACAGTAGCAGACAAAATATGCAAACCAAGCAACAATTGGATGAAGAAAAGAAGGGAAAAGAACAAAAAAAAAAGAGACCAAAAAAGAAAGAAGAAAAGGGAAAAATGGCAATGAAAAGGAAGAGGGAATGTTTAATTAATCTAATTACCGATCAAAATTCTGACATGAAGCAAAAACATTACATAATGCATACGTTGAGACTCGAACATAGGACCAAAAAGTATACAAATGCTTAACCATTAAATCTATAGGCTTATTCTTGATATAGATTTACACATAATTAAATTTAAGTCAACGGCCTAATAGTAAAGATTAATTAAAATTGAATTAGCAAAACTTCTAAAGATACGACTCAAACTCTTGACCTTGAACACATAAGTAGAGCACAGAACCACAGATACAAAAACTTAATTACTATAGAATCCTACAAATAAACATTCAAATTTTGGGGCATTACAACTTTCTCCCCCTAAAAAAAACTTCGACCTCAAAATTTACCTAACTCAAACAGATATGGGTACTGTCGTCGAATCGAATCTTCAGGTTCTCAAGTGGCTTCGTCAATGCCATGATTCCACCACAAAACCTTAATTAAAGAAACAATTTTCCTCCTTAATACCTTAACGTCACGATCCAGAATCTAAATAGGTTGCTCCTTAAAAGTTAGATACTGTAGTATCTCAATTTCCTTAATTAGAACAATGTGAGACGGGTCAGATCAATACCGTCTTAGCATTGAGACATGGAACTCATCATGAATCCGCTCCAGCTTCGACGGTAATTCTAATTTATAAACAACAGGTTCAACCCGTTTTAAAATACGGTAAGGTCCAATAAACCTCAGGCTCAACTTACCCTTACGACCAAATCGAAGAACCTTTTTTCTACGGAGACACTTTCATAAATACCTTATCATCTACAACATACTCGATATCTTTCCTCTTTAAATCAGAATAAGATTTTTGTCGATTAGAAGTGGCCTTCAAACAATCTTGGATTAACTATACAATGTTTTCGGTCTCAGTAACTAGCTCGAGACAAAAAACCTATCGTTCACCTAACTCGATTCAACATAGAAGATTTCGACACTTACAACCATACAGAGCTTCGTAAGGAGCCATCTGAATACTGGATTGAAAATTGTTATTGTATGAAAATTTTGCCAACGTTAAATAATCCTCCTTACTGCCCCGGAAGTCAATTACACAACTCTAAAGTCTATCCTCTAAATTCTGAAAAATCCGCTCAGACTGTTCATCGATCTAGAGGTGGTATGCGGTACTGAAATCGAGTCGAGTGCCCAATGCCTCATGAAGCTTCTTCTAGAATCGAGAAGTAAAATGCAGATCCCTATCTAAGATAATCGATACTAGAACTCCGTGCAGTCTCACAATTTCAGAAACATACAGTTTGGTAAGCTTCTGCAGCAAGTAATAAATTCTAACAGCAAGAAAATGAGCGGACTTAGTCAATTGATCAACTGAATATTTCTTAGTAGGTGTTAAGGGCAACCCACTAACAAAATCCATCATCACCCGCTGCCACTTCCAAAAAGGAACCTTAATTGGTTGAAGCAACCCTAAGGGCAACTAGTGTTCGGCCTTAGCCTTTTGACACATCAGACAGTACGATACAAAGGCAATCACTTCCCGTTTCAGACTAGGCCACCAATAAAGTTCTCGTAGGTCTCGATATATTTTATTTCCACCAAGATGGATAGTATAAGGGTACTATGCACCTTCCGTAGAATCGATCGCCTCAACTCATTGTCATTAAGCACACAAATTTGACCCCTGAAACATAAAACTTTGTCTCCATTCAAACTAAAATCTGAAGTTTTACTCGAATCAATCTGTTGTAGTCACTGAACTAGAGACTCATCGCTCAACTATTTAACTCGAATCTATTCGACCAACGTCGTTTAACTTGTAGTTCAGCTAGTAGTCCACTATCCTTAGATAAACTCAGACGAGCAAACATCGCTCTTAGGTCAGTAATCGTTCTACGACTAAGAGCATCGACTACCACATTATCATTACTAGGATGATACTCTATCGCACAGTCATAATCTTTAAGTAACTCAGCCCACTTACACTGCCTAAGATTTAACTCTTTTTGAGTTAACATATACTTGAGGCTCTTGTGATTAGCGTAAATGATACTCCTCTTACCATACAGGTAATGCTTCTAAATTTTAAGAGCAAACACGGCTACAGCCAGCTTAAGATTGTGTGTAGGTTAGTTACCCTCGTCTGTCTTAAGTTGTCGCGACGTGTAAGCTGCCACCTTATCGTCTTTTATTAAAACACATCGTAGTTTGACATGCGATGTATCACTAAAAACCACAAACTCCCGACCAGATTCAGGTTGAACTAAAACAGGAGCTTGCGTCAAAACAGACTTGAGCTTTTCAAAGCTAGACTACTGCTCCTCTGACCACACAAGCGGAACATTCTTATGCAATAGCCTCGTCAAAGGTGACACAATTAGGGAAAATCCCTCAACAAACCTTTGACAGTAACTTGTTAAAACCTAGGAAACCTAGAAGCTCAGGCACATTTCTCGGCTATTTCAACTCAACTACAATTTTTATTTTCTTGGAATTGACTCGGATCGCCTCAATAGTCACCACATGTCCTAGAAAAGAAACCTCCTGCAACTAAAACTTACACTTGCTAAACATAACATACAACTGCTTTTCTTAGAGTGTCTAGAGAACAATACGAAGGTGGTTGTCATGCTCAGACTCTGTCTTAGAATAAATCAATATGTCGTCGATAAAGAATACCACAGATTGATCCAAATACGGTTGAAACACACGATTCATTAAGTCCGTGAATGCTGTCGGGGCATTCGTTAACCCAAAATGCATCACCATGAACTCGTAGTTTCCATAACGATTTTTAAAGACGATTTTGTACACATCAGTCTTTTTAACCTTGAGCTAATGGTAACAATAACAAAAATTAATCTTGGAGAAAATAAATGCCTCACGGAACTAGTCGAATAAGTCGTCAATCTTCGGTAGTGGATACTTATTTTTTACCGTCAACTTGTTCAGCTGTCGGTAATCTATACACATTCTCATCGATTCATCCTTCTTCTTAACAAAAAATACCAGTGCCCCTACGAAGACACACTCGGTCAGATGAACCCTTTATCGAGAAATTCTTAGAGCTGAACTTTTAGCTCCACAAGTTCTTTCAGTGCCATGTGGTAGGGTACAATGGACACAGGAGTGGTACCCGATAACAAATTAATGCCGAATTTAACCTTTTTATCTGGAGGTATTCCGAGTAATTTCTCGAGAAAGACATCCGAAAAGTCCCTCACAATATGAATATTTTCTATGGAAAGCTTTGTAGGAACAGAATCATATATGAAGGAAAGGTATGCCTCTCATCCTTTTCGAACTAGCTTACCAACTACAAGGGCAGCGATTACATTGAAAAGGTAATTTCGATGCTCACCAACCATAACAACCTCAGTATTATCATTTGTCCTCAAAGTAATTCTCTTAGATGCAAAATCTAGACTGACCCGATACTCTACGAGCTAATTTATTCCCAAAATCAGATCAAATCCATCAAAAGGCAACTCCATTAGGTTAGCCAGATATACCATACCTTGAATCTCTAAGGGTACTCGCTTGTGTACCTTATCAACATGAATTGACTAACCCAAAGGACTAATTACAAAAAACTCCCTAGTAGTATTTTTAACAAATATACCTAGTTTTACAAAAACGGTACTAGCTATATATAAGTGAGTAAACCCAATGTCAATGAGAGTGAAGTACGAGATATAATAAATAAGTACCTGCTATGACATCGGAGTTATCATTGTCCTCACAGCGTTTTACCACATAAACCAGTGCAGGTTGTCGTGCCTCAGTTTGACTTGCACCTCTATCCGATGCTCTTTGACCCCTACCAGAACCATTACCTCCTCTGACAGTACCACAACCTTTAGGTGATTGTTGAACCACTTTTGGAGGCTAAAAAAGTCTCGAAACGAAAGTCTGTGCCACAACTAGTACTTGATCTGTCTACGAGGACAATCTCTAACTCGATGCTCCATCGACCCACAACGGAGGCATGCTTCCACCTTTCTCTAATATTCGTCCGGATGGCACTTTCTACACCCGCCACCAAGCTAAACCTATGTCATTGCAGCTAATGCCTTGGTCCTCGGAGGCTTGTCAAACCTTGTACGTTTTTTAGGGCATTGTCCAAAACTAGAGGGACTCGAATCCCTTTTTGTCTTACACTGATCTATTTCTCAGTTACACCTCTCGCACTCATTATGCTTTACCTCTTCCACTATCTTAGCCTTATCAACCAAGGCTGTAAAAACCAACTCCCTCTAAGGAGCTATCAGGACCCGTAGATCATAACGCAACCCTTCCTAAAACCTCACACATTTATTGTAGTCAGATGCTACCAGAGCTCGCTCATACCTGCCTAGTCTAAAAAACTCAACCTCATACTCAGCCACAGATCAATCACCCTAAACCAAACTCATAAACTCATGTCAGCGAGCCTCCACATAACTCGTCCCCACATACTTACTCTAGAAGGTATTATTGAATTAGTCTCAATTAACATGTTCGGGTTGAGCATTTTGCTTAACCGTCAGCCACCACTGATAGGCTTCATCCAGGAGCAGGGATACAACACCTCTCAATTTTTGAGTGGGAGTGCAGTCAATATTGGCCATAATCCGTTCAGTAGCCTCTAGCTAATATTTGGAAATAATAGGGGTGACTCTTATGACACCCCTAAACAACTTGACACCCTTCTACTGGAGTTGCTCAGTAACTAACTCTCGATCTCCAGATTTAGAATGAGTCTTAGTGACCCTTTTTAATGCCTGAATCATGGCCTAGGACAATGAGTCATCCTCATCCGTCGAAGTCTGGGACCTCGTATCAATAGTAGGAGTACCAAATGTCTCACTGGTCTCTAGATTAGGCATACTGCCTATTGACTCCGCTCGAGCTCCTCCACAGCATTCACGATGCCCATGAGACCCACGTCCACGACTATCGCGCAAACTTATAATGTCAATTTATCTACAATGTCAGAGTGCACAGATCAATTCAAAGGGTACAGATCAGTTTAGAGTTTTAACATAGTGCTCATATCAACTCATATCATAGTATTTAACCAGATAATAATTTAATCAATATAGTTTTTCCACTAGTCACGATAACAAAATAGAAATACTTACAGGTTTTGCGTCAGAGGCTCGACATTTATAAAAATTAATTTTCAGAATGACTTAGATATCCTATTTTCATTTAACTATATTTTGACACACATTATGAGCCCAAAACATAGTCCGAGTGTTGACAAATCTGGCTCTGATACCACTAAATGTAACACCCTAAACTTGGCCTAGACATCAAGGCCAAGTCCAAAGAGTTACGTTAATGTTGCTGGGAAACCAACTTATATAAACACAGTTAAAAACCTATTTGACAAATTATAACCATCATAAAACCTAGTCTATAAATCAACAATCTTAGAAAGTCATAATACAAAGAAATAGTAAAATTACTAAAAATATAAATAAAATGGTGGTAAAATAGATTGACCGAGTTCCATTACGCCGACCTGATTAAGACTGTGAGTTACCTAAAATTCAACCAACAACAAAATGAGTAGAGAACTCAGTGTATAACCAAAATAGATTCAATTAGAGGTACAATTATAATAATAAATTATTAAATTCAAGTTTCATCTAGAGTTAAAGATTATCCAGTACAATTTTACACATCAGTTGAATGGCAGAACAATTCCAGTTCAGATATAGAATAGATCAGAAACAGATGCAGTTATTCCTACCTCTATCCGCTATACACCATCTTTGACCAACCCAACACACCGATAAGGGGGTTTAATACCCCTCCAACCCTACACACCATATAGTGTCGGTTCGACACATTCAATATGGTTGTAGACCAGTTGCCAGATCAAATTGTAATAAAACACCAAATTCACATATAAATTACGGCTTAACCACTAAATCAAAACAGATCACTTCCTCCTTTACATAATTCCCACCTAATGCAAATGTAAATTACAGATGTCAAGAATGTACACACAATTATTTAGATTAAATTCATAATCAGATGGTATAGATCAATATCATCAGCAGTAATCACAATTAGTATCTATTTATATACTCACAGCTCAGTCTCAAATTATCAGATAGCAATTCATACGGTTTAATAAAGATCATAAGTATACTACGAAAGGCTTACGTTCATGTTAGGCAATGCTTACAGCCTTAAAGATAAATTTTGGATCTAACCCATATGCCTGTGTGGTTCTACACGACCTAAACAACGGGCTCGTATAACCCCACACGGTACTACACACGCTCATGTGCCTACCCGTGTGTCTTACACTGCCTGACACACGCCTGTGTAATCCTAAATCGCAAACAACGAGTCACACGGCCTAGACACACGCTCGTGTATTGGTCCATGTAGTCTCTAATAGCAACAGTGAGTCACACGCCTGTGTCCCTGACCCATGTAATCCTTATCTTGTAATCAATAAGTTATACAGCCTAAACACATGCCCGTGTCCTTGGCTCGGGTGAACCCTGCACTAAGCTGACCACACATGACCTTGACACACATCCGTTTCCCTTGTCTGTTTAGCTCATATTTGGTAGACATTGTGTTACATGGCCTACCATACGGTCTGCCACACAGCCGTGTGGTGTCAACAACCATGTTTTTCAACGTTTGAAATTCGTAAAAACTTGGGTTTTCGATATGCACCAAAAGTAGTTTTGAAGTAGGAGCCATGTAGAAGAATTTTGAAGCCTAGAACGACCATTCAATAACATAATTAAACAATTTAATTGACAACAATACCCAATTACGCGCAGAAAACTATTTCAAAAGTTTCGACGCAAACCCTTCAACAATTCCACACTTACTGACAAAATCAATAACGATTACTCGAGTTCTTGCAATGAGGATAGTTGCTTTCGATATCCTCACCTAAAAAAAACAAAACGATTGTTTAAAAGAAGATTAAAACAAATCGAGTTGGAAACAACTCCCACAGAAATGAACGGACTATCGTTTAACAGAAGTTCTACGATTAACGAAATTCATACAATTGATGTAATTGGCAGTAATGACACGTGTACTTACTCGACAACAGTAGCAGAAAAACGTGCAAACCAAACAACAATTGAATGAAGAAAAGAAGGGAAAAGAGCAAAAAGAAATAGACGAAAAAAAAAGAAGAAAAGGAAAAAAATGGCAATGAAAAGGAAGAGGGAACATTTAATTAATCTAACCACAGATCAAAATTCCGACATTAAGCAAAAACATTACATAATGCATAGTCAAGACTCAAACATACGACCAAAAAGTATATAGATACTTAACCATTAAACCAGCAGGCTCATTCTTGACACAGATTTACAAAGAATTAAATTTAAGTCAGCTGCCCAAGAGCAGAGATTAATTAAAATTGAATTGGCAAAACTTCTACTTAAAATAGGTAAATTAATCTCTATACGTTATATAAAAAAAACAAACGGGTCTTTCTATTAAAAATTGATCCCTTTACATCAGAATAAGGTACATGTGACATGTCATATGGAACTGTTTGGCTATTTTTAACAGTAAAAATTGATAAAAATTTTAAAATGAAGGACTAGTTTACTCTTTAATCTAATGTAAAGAGACTAATTTACTTATTTTTTGAATAAAAATAAAATATAATATGATTCTTAATATAAGGACCTTCATAATATTTTTACCAGGTGCATAAATATATAAGTGAATTTATGATATGATTAATGGTTCAACTTTGAAAAAAGAAATGTGATTAATGTATAATAATTTGATTTGACCTTTTTTAAGAAAACACTGAATACAATGAAATGTTTTGGTTTGCTAAAAGAACTGGATGTATTTACTTTTTTAAAATTTACTTTAATATCACACTGGATGAAATTCAACTGATAGTAGGTATTCGATTTTCTTATGTTTTTCAACCCTACCAGTAAGAGTAAAAGTGGGGATGAAAACTGGTGAAATGATAGTTCTGAACTTCCATCATTATAATATAGATGACTTCCAAAATACATTCGGATGATTTTGTGAGTTGGTCCCCTTCTTGTTTACTAGCTACTTAGATTGCTAACATAATTGTTTAATAATGATTTTATAATTTATTATTTAAAAAATTGTTCATATTTTGTTAACAATTTTTAGAATTTTTATT
>JABFAF010122919.1:0-10937 GCA_013677275.1 Gossypium schwendimanii | reverse complement strand
TTTAATACATGAATTAGAAATGTTAAATGTATTTAAAATAAATTGTATTATTTTTTTTATAAAATATAATTTGAATATATAATCCATATTAGATATTAATATAACATAGAAAACATAAACCTAGCAAATTCAAATATTCGATGTATTTAAATTAAGTTTCAGAAAGAGGTAATAATTGTATACCCAATATAAATATTAAAAATTTTATATTAGCATTTGCAATTTAAAGGGAATTCATTAAACTACAAGCTATGACATCTCTTGTTAATTCTATGAATTATTTGTTTCACCACCACCACCATCATCATCATCATCATCTCTATCATGCACATCTTCTGGATCAATAATATTCTCATATGTCAATATTTTCGTATTCCATAAAATCTGCATCATTTCGACCAACATGTTTTCAGATAAAATTGTGTATCCCCATTGTAACAACAATGATCATCGTTTGCTTTTCAAAACTATAACTTGACAAATCCCTTAAAATGACCCATTTTTTTCAAAAATCAAAAGTTCGTTCAATCACACTACGTAATGATGAATGTGAATAATTGAATATTTCTTATTTACCAGATATAGGTCTCTACCTCTACAAAAGTTAGGTAAATGATATTGATGTCCTCTATATGGTCCAAGATAACATTTCATTTGAGGATATCCAAAATCAACAAGATAACATTTTCATGATAAACAATTAATTCACGAGTTGTTTATTTTTTTAAAATATCAATTAAAGAACTTATACTTTATTGTTTAAATAAATAAATGAAATATCTTACCCTTTAGTGGGTGTAGAAATTTGTATTTTAGATCTCAAATTGCATCAAGAAATATTCTAGTGTCATGTGTCGATCTTTCCCATCTAGCCATAACAAATGTGAAACACATATTAAAATAACATACTGTCATAACATTTTGAGTCGGGACACCTTTTCTTCTGATATAGGGAATTTGTTGATTTGGTGGAAGAATAACGACAATACGTGTACCATCAATTACGCCTATACAATCCTAAACAAATAATCATATAAGTCACATGCATATTTTTAGTTAAAAATATTAAAATATAATAATTTAAATTTAATTTTACCTTAAAACGCAGTATATATCTAAAATAATTTTGTCACACCCGGATTTCTTTACGGTCCCGGATTTAAAGGAAAGTTAGGAGTTAATTGAATAATTTGGTTAGTTAGCAGGCACTACTGGAAAACTTGAGAAAATCTTGTGGCGGATTAGTGAATGGTTGAGTTCCAATCCTAGTTTGATTAAGTTGAAATCAGTTGGTTCCTTAGTGGGAGATAGAATGATTAGCGACAGACAGTTGTTTTGGACCATCGAAATCGTGCAAGTGGAAATATATATTTATGTTTATGTGAGAAGGAATTATTCTCAATTCAATTATGATCTTCTTCTCATATGCATCATCTCCTTAGGTTGTTCCGAAGAAGAGAAAGTTAAGGAAAGCTTTGCATGGAGGGATAAATGTGAGACTCGGGTTTGGAAAGTAGAGAATCCAATAAGCTAGTAAGCTCCTAAGTCTCTCTGTACTCATAGATTAGAGGAAGAGAGAGTAAGGATTCCTTTATATTTTTTTTTTGGGTTTTTAAGGTTTGAATACCTTCGGTTTAATCGATATGTGGTTGTCATGCTTAATTGCCAAGATGAATGTGGCTATGGCATTTGGGAAGCTAAGCTAGAGAGGATGAAGGATTTAAAGTGAGTTTTTGTACTCTGCTTTTGGGTGATTGATGATTTGCGCTGTTTGAATGATCTGTGTTTGTGTCTGTTCTGAGTTATCTGAATCTGTTGTTGTGTATGAAAATGGTGAATAAGCATGTTGAGTATGCATAACACTGTGTAAGTATGTACACTGAATGTTAAATGATTATGAATTTATGAAGTAATCAATGATGTACTGTATGATATAGTAATAAGTACAATGGCTTGAGTGATATGCATGTTTATTGTATGCGAAGTACAAAGGGAATTACATTGACGGGATAATGAAGATGAGAAATTGGTGTAATAGAAGAATGGATGTATTTAAAAGTGATACAAGAGAGTTTGGCAACATCACGAAATGGTTAACGATTAATCCTTCGGGGTGACAATGTGATGACAGTTATTGATTTGTCCTTCAAGGTGACATCATGACGATGGTATATAAGTCCTTTGGGGGTGACACCGTGCAAACGGTACACAGGTCCTTCGAGGAAACACCGTGCAAATGGTATATAGGTACTTGGGGCCGACACCTCAAAAGGAGTTTATTAATTCTTCGGAATTAAAAGTCCATGGTTAAGTTATGACATGAACCTGTGGCGAACATATACATCTCATGGAAAAAATGGAATCCGCCAAGACGCGAATAGAAAGCCTATTAAGGCATAAAAAAAAAGATTACTGTATGACTCACGTGGCAAGCAAGTTGACAAAATGAACGTAGTGCATTTGAAAAGGTGAGTAAGCGTGCTAAATAGAGGAATCCACCAAAAAGGTGAAAGTAGATGAATTGATAGCAGCATCTTAAACGCGACATAAGTGGAAGGAAAATGTGTTTCCTTTGAATGATATTTATCAGTAGGAGTCTGCCAAAGTTGGTGTAGAACCATCATTTACAAAGTGTTTACAGAATGATTCTTTGAATCTGATATTCTAAATGGTCATTGACAAAGGGATCACTCGAAAAGTAGAAGCCTACCTAGGTCCACTTTGAGGGAATGTCCACCAAAACTTTTTGATTAGTAAAGTCAGCCACAAATTCACTGAGAAAGAGGATGTCCATTATAACTAAGTAATGTGGGAAAGTCCGCTTGAGATTATCAAAGGCGGGAGTCTGCCAAAAACAATCTATGAAAGAAGTAGTCCGCTGGTAACTATCTATTAATGAGAGTTTCTTGGTAAGTGGCCTAAAATTGGAAAGGTCCTATGGGATTGCTATAACATCTCATGCCAGACCTGTCCACCAAATCTGGGTATGGAGCGTCACGATTTAATTTATACTTAATAATTATTAACTAAACTGATATAAAATAATCTAAAAATAAAACTATCTAATAAAATAATAAATCTTGCATCTAAGGTTGTAAGCCACCAAATGTTAAGTCCTTCAAATTGTTCATATTGCTATTCAGAATGTTTGTTTACAAAATGACTCTTTAAAATTTAGCTAAGGACTATTCATCCTAAAAACGCAGATCTTAAATATGCTATCTGACTTTGCTGTTATTGATTCTGAGGCGAATCTTCCAATGATAACCCTTTCCTATGTGCATGACTCTAAACTTCTTGTGGTCACTAATATCTTTTTATCTGGCTTGGTCCCTCATTTGAGTCTTCAATCATCTTCACAAGTTCTGTGAACACTAGCACCCTGCTATAAGTTCATATGAACTTAGTGAGTTCCCTTATTACAACATAGTTAAACCATGTCACATGAGGGAAAAAGTTCAATATAAACTAACATAAATAAAATACTCCCTTTTTGCTCATGGCAAGTTTACATCTGTGAGTCCTATCCTTACTTCTCGTCTTTTCCTATTTTAGTCCTACAGCATATGGAGTGTTCAATGACCTCTATTTTTTTTGGTTGTACGCCCATCTATCATCTTATACCTCTATACCAGCTTTCTCCATTTTCCTCCCAAGGGTTATTAAGACATACCTTGGCAAAATTTCATGGTTGGACTAATCCTTGGCTGACTTCTTCTTTACAATAATTCTGAAGGACTTGTTAACACTTTCATATCGTGCTGGCTTACAACTGACCTTGCCACTCTGACGAACCCATTTTTGTTCCGTCCCTTTGGCAGCAATGGTGGGATTACTTCTAGTAATCTAAATTATGTACAAGACTAACCTGGGACCCCACCTGTCTCATTTAAAAAACAACTGACTTACCATCTTGTGGCCATACGAGTCTGCCATCTCTCTCTTACTCGTTTCCCCCTATGATTTTCATTGTGGCGATGAGCCCACAATGTACTTTCCTCAATGAGGAACAATCTTGACAGGCATACTATCCAAGATAATATCCTTATCCTGAGAGTAGGACTGTCATTCCTTTCTCGAGATTTACTTATCGAGTACAACTCCTTTGAACTTTCCCTGGAGGCTCTTCATGACGGATCATTATTTGCTATCCTCGAATAATTTTCCCTCTTACATCTCCATATTAAGGCCAGTTCTCGCACGACCTATCTTCCTTTAATTCTTGTTGGGTCTTCGCCCATGCCTTGTTAGCTTTCACATCTATCACCATTTTGACAAATTCCTCATGATCCGCTTACCATATTTACATTTTCTTTACCCCTTCTTCCACTTGAGTGGTGTCTCATGCTTGGCGTACTGGTAATAGGCTTCGCTCTTTATGTCCTTGCGGACTCTGTTGGTTACCATATCCGAGCTATGGTCTTAAGCTCTTCTCATCCTATTCCCTTATCCTAATGGACTTTCCTGGTATTTACTGTCTCAATGGATTTATCTCTATTTTGTGTTTACTGTCCCAACAGACTTATTTTGTAGATGCCATGGAGCCTTTCATCCATGGTCTTATACCGCTTTGCCATCCTGATGCTTACCTCATGATGTCATGGAGTCTTTCATCCATAATCTTACTCATCATATCTGACTGCCATAACGTCTTTCATCTATGGTCTCACATCGCATACCTTATACCATTTACCTTGTTGCCACGACATTTTTCATCTATGGTCTTATGCTATTACCATTTACCGTGTATCATGCCGCCATGGCATCTTTCATCCACGGTCTTATTCTACGTACTTCATACTAGACTGCCATAGCTTTTTTCATCTATGGTCTTATGCCATATACCCTTTTCACGGTGTCGCGCTGAAGGACTAATCGATACTGTCGTCGGGGTAAATACCTTTCCATAATTCTATTTGCTAAATCCTCCTCCCATTACCTCATTTACACCACCTAACCTTGATGTTTGAACACCGCAGTGTTCCCTCAGCAAGGTCTAGAGCTTTTCTCGAGGCAATAACTAATAGGTTATCTCTCTATTTCTCTTCTTAAACTTCATCTATCCCCTTAAGGTTTACCCACAATCATACGATGCATGCTCATGCCATCATATCTCATGTTTATGCAACATGACGTACTTAAATGACGTAGATCATTACAAGTTTAGAGGTAGGAACTCACTTTAATCCTTGTTATTTCCTTAGCTTATTCCTTCTCTCGAACACCAAAGATTCCATTCTCTAGGCAGTAGCTTACAACAAAAAATCTACTAGTCAAACTTATGATTTATTTTAAAGGTTTAAGCTTTCATAAGCATGTAGAACCCTTAAAATAGTTCTGACGTCCACAAATTTTACCCGACGTAAACAGGAGGGTTAAGAACCTTACATGCTTGCTAGTTTCCCTACTTTTCCAGCTTAATCCTCATAAAGTTTACTCTATGCAGAACTTTCCATGGTTATTCCTTCTTCGAGCTATCAAAGAAGATGAATATAAGAAATTGTTCAACGTCAAGAAGAAAATCATCTCTAGGAGCCATCTTTCAGCTATTTATAACCATTTCCGTACTTCTTCTAACCTCATGAGAGCTATGCACCACTAATTATTATGCCTCTCACTAAGAAACCAGCTGGTTCCATTCTAACCAAATCAGAATTAGATCTCAACCATGTCCAATTCGATTTCTAGCTTTTTTTTTCTTCTAATATAGGCCACCAGCTTACGGTTTCTTTTAGTTTAGTCTCTTATTCATTCCTAATTTCAGGTTATTAAAAATTTGGGTGTTACAACTCCCTTATAAGTACCAATCTGCAAGAGAAGGGGTGTTGAAACATTAGCCGAATCTCATATTTAAGACCGCGAATGAGGGTATCTTTAAATGGACTTACTTAAAAGAAAAGTTCTATGCAACATTTTAAGTCAAAAGAAGATAACCGCCGAGGGTAATGTGGTGACATATGTTGAGTTTAATGTGGAATGAATGGATCTGGGTAAGGATCCGCCACTGTGGCGAAGACAAATGCAAATCGCCAGTGGTAGTTGACAATTCACATATTGGTGTATATGATTATCTTTTAGGAGTCATACGGGAAGGGTATAATGAAATTTTGAGATGAAGCTAAGCAAGGTCAAGTCTCAAAAGGAATTGCTATTTAGAAGACCACACTTATGGCTAAATAAGGGATTATATATCAGTTACGCTAGTGAAATCATAGAGTCCCTTACGATACCAGGGACTTTAAATTCTATACTTGTATCATTATTTCCCTGAAAATTCAGAGTTTCAATTTCTTTCATACAAATTCTCCATAAGTTTATTTGAGCTTAAAGCTGTTCTACTTTGTATGCAGGGCCAAGGTGACTTAAGGGTAGTGTGAAGGGACCTAACCAGACTCCATCAGATTCGCATGATGGGTGTTGAAGCCATGTCATGCGTATAGAGGGGCATCCTTAGAGGCCATACCTCAGAGATTAATTTAGTGTAGTCGTAGTGATGTCTTTAGTTATAATTTGTAAATAGTTATTAATGTTTAATAAAATAGACTGTCTATAAGGACTTAGCTCTTTTTTGGTAGAGAACATAATTGAAATTTAAACTTTGAAAATATGTTATTATCTTTGGAATTGAGTAAAGGTTTAAAAATTTGTTAAATATTTCGGGTCAAGTTTGACACTTGATACTCGAATCTGGCGATCGGGTTGGGTATAGGGTGTCACAAATTATATCAATGGCCATCCTTGAAACATTCTCAAGCATAATTACAAAGCATCAACTTATTGTTGCTTCAGACCTTTGAAATATTTTTCAACATTGGGAAACTTTTGCATTGATGCCCAAGATGTACAAAAAAATTTCCAACATTTCACGAGAAGATATGTGCCTTGGACTTCTCAAATTGTATATTATCTCCAAAACTCTCGACAAGCTTGTGAATACAATTTTTGACATCCTAAAGTTAATCATGCAACGTGATTCATGGCCATCAATGATCTCTCAATCCATGTCTAACCTGACTGTTTTGAATCCATGCATGGTTGCTTCAATATATACTTTGTTGGATTCGGTACCGTAAGTGTAGTATTTTCGTTAATGTACACTTGTATTTTTTTTCCAACAGATTGGTTAATAAAATTTTTCATGAATTACATTAATGCTTTGTATAATGTCCTCATATGATTTTTTTACATAAAGCAAAATGGAAGCAAATATTGCTCATTGATTGTCTTGTATTTAACTAGTACTAAGCAGTATCACGTAGTCGGATCGTAATACGGAAAGATAACTTATATTAGTCAATGAACGTAAACATGTCCTTAGTGTGATAAAAAATTAGTAAAATGATTGAAAGACTAATATGTAATTTATCAAGTCAAATTGGGGAAATGTTTTGTCTTGGGCATCGGAATGGATGACTCCCAAAAGATAGAGAAATAGATGTGACTGACTGGACTGACAGTACATCAGACTAGACCCAAGAAGAATAAATCTTGAATTTGTTTATGGATTTATTCACTTGTAACATTCATAGTGTGGCATACCTAAATCTTGACTGGATGAAAAACTATGTACGCGTGACTCGCACACATTGATGTAAGTAAAAGCCTAAGTTTGAACAGATAAGGAACCAAAAGTTGGTGCATTGGGTATACCACTTCTGTAGTATGTAGCGTCGTTCACAACAATCGAATTTATAGCTCGAGATATAGGTAAATAATATCCTCTCATTAATATTGCATGGTTGATGAAAAGTAAACATAGCCACAGGTCGTTCATCTTTGTGATGAATGACTTGATTGACTATTTAATAGTAATTGATTTTTCATGAAGAATGATGTAATGATTACCATGAGATAAAATAGGATCACATTAGGAGAATGAATATTATCTCAAAGAGATTAAGGATAACCTATGAGGGTAACACACTTATGACAATGTCATTGGATGAGAACTAAGTAGTTACTTTCGTAATGGCATGCCATTGGGGTGAGCTCAATCATGATACGATAGTGGATTGACTTCGTGACTAAATTAGTTTATAATTAATAGGCGAAAAGCTGGAACTTAATTATAAATCATTTGAGCCTCGATTGCATATGTCTAATCAGCTCATCCGTTAGCTTGTTGAAACAGAAATGAATTGCGTCTTTGAATCGAAATGAACAAAATGAATAGAAATAGAGAAATGAAAAACATTCAAAAATGATTATGGTTTTCTTTGAAATGAAGAAATGGAATCAATTGGAAATGAATGTGGTTTTCTCAAAATGGAAATGGAAATGAAAATGAAAATGAGAAATGATTCATTTGCAAATAAACATGGATTACTAAAAAATGATAGGAAGAATGAATTTATGTTTTTAAGCTATTTTAAAGCCCAAAAATGAAAATAAATCATTCGGTCATAGTGAACAAGTTGAATGGTGAAATATTAGATATATTTTCTTGGAGTTTTTACCAGGGATAAAATCATTATAATTTTACTAGGGTAAATTGAGATGAGAAAATTATTTAATATAAATATAAAAGTTTTTTTTGGGAAATAAAAAAAATATTAAGTTGGATCAAATTATAAATTATTGGGTTAAAACCCTGAAAAGTACTCGTAATTGGACCCGATATGGAAGAGGCTCAAAAGCCCTTTGTGTTAATAGGGTGGACGACCAACCCTAGTTAATGCCGCCGCCTAAACTTCTAGTTAGACAATGAGTTCGTTTTTCTAGTTGAAATAAACTTCTACAGTTCAACAAGGTTCTACTTTTATTCTCTCAGAATTAAATAAATTTTTTGGAATAATGATTCTGTCGATTTTCATTTGAGAAGAGAATTTTCGTTTTCACCCCCAAAAGAACAGAAAATTATTTCTAGTTTCTGTGTTTGATTCGATTTGATAGAGCCCACACTCGAGGCAATTCATGGTACGAGAATAGCAAAGAAGATCATTTATTTGAAAGCTGAGAACGATAAGAGTCTGTCTTAAAACTTTTTCATAAGTTGTAAAATCTCTTTATTTTCCCTTATATCATCACTTCCATCACAACATTAATTGTCAATCATACTCTTTACCTGTGAACAAATTCTATATCCAAAAACCAAACATATAAAAATATTGATAAAACTAGATTACACATAAATAAATAGTCAAACAAAGATTACACATGGATGACATTTATAAGTCACATAGTAAATATCTCAAGACCTTAGAAGATTAGAAAATTTGAACTCTCCTCAATTTTCGTCTTAAGCCACCAAACTCTAATTTTGGGATTAATTGATAAATACACAATTCACTTATCCTTATTAATTAATAATTTAGTGAGAAAAAGTATAACTGACTAGCTTCTAGAACTTCCTCCAACAAGCTATCAGGCACTTTGATTGCCTGTAGAATACCATATGGATCCATAACATGAGTCAAACTAGATGTGGCTTGACTCATATTGTCAATTGTATTATCTAATTTTTCAATTTGATTGGAAAACCTTGTAGTCTATCCAATTTACTTTGAGGATTTCTTCCTATTTTAAAATGTGAAGTTCCTGCCTCAGATGTTATTTTTTTTATAGTTTCCATCATAGTCACGTCCCACTTGAGTTGAAATGCAAACATCATTTATCGCATTTTCTTCCCCATTCTCTTCAGTATGTCATTGTCAACATCTTCAAAAAATTCACTAAGGAATGTACTAGAAGAAGGTGTCCACGCTTTATCACCGGTGGCAACTTCCCCATGAACATCTGGTCTAAAATTCTTTCAAATTTAGGATCAAATCCCGAAGTTTTAAATTTTTTAGCTTCAGGCACAACCTATATATAAATTGATAGTTTATAAGAAATTATCAATAATATCATAAATAAAAAATGTAACACGCTTAACTCAGTTCGATCGTCGGACTCAAGCTACAAGATGTCACAACAGATCACAGAACATATAATAGTTGAAATTGCAATTTAAACTTAAAAGATTTCATACTACATCATAAATAATCTTGTTTCACATCAGTCGTAACCAAACTAAATCTCAAGCAGACTTATAAAAGCTTTTTAAATCAAACCGAAAACATGTAAGAATTTAATTGTAAACTAAATGAAAAGTAAAATTTTAGAAAATAAGGGTTATACGGCCATATGCCCAAGCCATGTGACAGACTATGGCCGTGTGTGCTTGAATAACTAACTAAAACCATGTGAAAGGGAGTCATACAACTGTGTCCTTAGGTCGTGTAACAAATTGAGATCATGCTAACCTGAAACCTTCTAATTGCAAAGTTGCACACGGTCGTATCACATGCCCATGTGTGGCACACGACTGTGTGTTAGCTCGTGTGTTCAAAAATAAACATTTACAATCGAGTTACGTAAACCCAACTTTTACCTAAGCCATATACATTCAACAATCAATTCTTAAACTTATTACAAGTGCACCAGATCACATTTAAAGACATAATCCAATCCTATTCTAACCAATATGCCTAAAGGCACTTCAATCACATTCAACTCAAAATGAATCATTTCAATTCATCTAAACAGTTTATACCAAACATTCATTCCATTTAACATTCATTTCAATTCATCAAGCTATGGATGTTACTGTATAAAAAAATAGAGTTACAAATGTTTAACAACAAACTCAAACCATAATTAAATCATAATAACCATTCCTATCGAACAATAAGTAACAACAAACATGCATACATTTATGTTAGAGTGTGAATCAGGTTAAACAGTAAAGAATCGATTCAAACAGAAAAACAATTAGTTTAAACATAAAGACAATCGATTCAAAAGAAGAAGTATTCTAACATTTTCCACAAACATATTAGTAACAATTCCATCCGAGTTTGACCTGTAATAGCCTGAATTTTCAGTAATGTCAGAATGGTGATTCGAGATCACTAAATCTGACAAACGAGTAGAAAATATTATAAATTTAGTAAGTA
>JABFAF010038383.1:0-15088 GCA_013677275.1 Gossypium schwendimanii | reverse complement strand
TTAATGGATAAAATTTAATAAAAAGATTAATTTACCCATTTCAAAATGTATAAAAGTTAATTTATCTATTTTTCCAGTAAAGGAAGTGAAAAGCTCAAAGGCCTCTTTAACCCAAATACGCTTAGCCAAAATTGCCTGACTATTAGCTGCTGTCTACCTTTTTATTTGAATCATTTCCTTGATTTTCTACTAGTAACTTTCATAAAACATATATTAGGGTAGTGAAGGAAATCTCAATTCAGAAAATACTATAATTATTATTTTTAGGTACTCATCCGAGTCCTGAAAAGCAAATTGCAGATGAAATGTTTAATAGAAAAGCAGATATGGAGAAGTAACGAATCCAATCAACTTGATTTTCTGAAAAGATTAATCCTCAAATTATTTCAATTCTACAACAGTCTTCAGAATATTAATTACTTGAAATACATGTAGTTGCTCTAAACCCAACTCCTCGCAATAAGGTTTCACTCATCCTTAGGCTTCGCTTCTTTAAGACAAGAGCCTGTGTTCTCAACACTATTCTCCTAAATCCCACATTATAACACTTCTTTTTTTCTTTTCCCCTTACCAGTTAGAAACTCCAGATCAAAATGCACTTAACCGAGAAAGACAGTACCTAACCGAAGTCTTTAGACAGGGATTTGAGAGCTGATAACTACATACAGTTTGTTCCAGTCCCAATCATCCATGTTGGGAGCTACAACAGCAGCACCCACACCAAATGCGACAACGAGAAAGGCCAATGCTTTTAGGCACCCAGGGCCTCGCGATAGTCTTCCAGCTATAACCTTACAGTACTTGTCTGCATCCTGAAACAGTGCCTGTGTAGCAGCATCTGACTCATTGCCCATTTCTTTATCATTCTGAGAATCACAAAATAAAAAAAGAAAAGAAAATCAGGTCACATCTTAAATGACTTGGAAATGTTTGCCTACCTTATGTCAGAGCAAATCATCTAAAAATCTGGTATAAAAATAATCGTGTAACATATATTTCTATTGAGCTACAAGATGGATGGTTTATTTTTAGTACAGTAAGCACCTTGTTCCTAAAATTCTTGATGGTTTCCCTCAAAGGGTCAAGAGTAGTAAGTTTTGTGGAGTGTTCTTTCCATTCATCTGAAAGCCTTCTAAGAACACTCACACTCGCTTCCAGATTATCGAGATAAACCTTGTCCTGTTCACATGTGGTAAAAAATAAGAATAAATCGACATGAAGTTAATTAGAAAAACTAAAACATTCCTCCATATAAAGGTTTGCTAACAACTAAAATAGCTTATAGCTCACCCACTGCTTGTAGCACTCAGCGTTCTGGTTCAAACACCATATGACTATTCCAGCTGCCTCTTTGGATAACTCAGGAGAGCCTGCTCAAAAAAAGATACACTCAAGCATTGAAACTTCAATACGAACAAAGTGGATAAAGAAATGGGGCAGGTAAGGCTGGGGGAAAGGGATGCAAAGAACAAAAAGTTGTCAAGTGCAAAAGCATACTTTCTCCTGCTGCTTTTATAGCAAAGGCGAACATCTGAAGAGCCACTTGTCTCATTGCTTTGCTTCCGTGAGCACCGGCAAGTGCAACTTCCTTTACTGTGGGATATATGGCCTCAAACCTTTCAGTTGCCTGCACCAATAGGATAATACTTACAAAAACACGAGAAACTATAATGATTTTAACATATAAGCAATGACACAGCAAATTCAAGCAGTTAAACTTTTAACCTACCTTCACCCTAGATGAAGATGCAGGGAAGGTAGTTCGCATCAGTATCTCAAATGAAGATGGAGGCACCAAACGTTCCCCTTTTCTAACAGCATTATTTACTAAAATTGAACGAGCTTTTGAGACGGATAAGATCCTACACCAGGAGAATAATTCAATAAACCTTAATGCATTTGTAACTCAATTAAAAGGTTAAAAATAGACCAAGACGAAAAAGGCACAAACTGTAAAAGTCTTAATACCATTCCACCAGTTGTAAAATTAGATCTCTGGATTGTGGATTACAGTTTTTGCTACTAAGTACAGGCAAGAGGAGATGTGCCCACGAGTACAGTCCCACAGCAAGATCTCCTTTGGATGCCTAAACAAATACAACATTAATGAATGAAATGAGATAAGAAGCTTCTCAAAAAGTAAAGATTAAGAGATTGTAAACTGCCTTCCAAATTCATATACCAGTTAGAATAAAGTTGTTTTCCCATCTACCTACCTGAACTATCGTCCACGCAAAAATGGGGAGCTTATCTTGTCCTTGATATTTGGAATTTTCTCTCAACTTTGGCAATACACTAATTAAAGCATCAGGTTTACGCTGCAATACCATAGCTAATGCCACAAATATACCAACCTGCATAGCATGTTTCTACATCAAACCCCATCTGATACCTCAAAAGCATCAGAAACCAAACGAATAGAAGAAAAACCAAATAAAATAACCAAATTGCCAAATAAATTTACCTTAGACTTCAATGATGTCTGTTGTGCACCTTTTTTGGAGCCCTTAGCACCTGCTTGTTGGGCCGCCAAGTCCTCAAGAATGATGTCTAAAGACCATAATACAAAGAAACCAAGTGCCTCAAGGGATCGTTGGCTTATCCAGTCAGCTGAGGTCTTATAAACAGCATCAGAAATATGTGAAAGTGGTATCTGTTGAAGGACAAATTCACTTTGGTCAGAAAAATAAAATATATAATACAAAGTTAAGCAAAGATCAATAGAGACCAAAAGGAATCTAATTGACATCTGAAAAAAAGAGTAAGCACAATAACGACAGTGAAGACATCACATAGAAAGGTCTGAAAATGACAGATGGAAAGAACCTTAGAATAACAATTAAAGTTTAAACAACATGAGAAAAAAGTTTAAGGTCAATTCAAAAAGATATGTTTCTTCAAATAAAAAGAATTGTAGGATAATTTTAAACGTTAAAACTAACATAATATCAAAAGTTGAGATGGCGCAATGGAAAATCATAAATCAGTGCAATTATTTACGATTACTCAAATAAAACTAAAAATTCCAATCACATTCCTGGCAAAACCATCGATGATAGCCCGTTAATCTGGTCAAACCACAAATCGAGCTTTGGTAAAAAGTTCTCAATTTGAACACTCAATCATGCAAGAAATTAATGCGTTAAAACCTCCTTCATTCCTCCAATCTAGCTAACATAATCAACAAATTCCAATTGTGATCAAATAAAATAATAATAATAAACCCAGAGCGCGCGCACACACACACAAAGAAAAAAAAAACTCACATCAGCAAGCTTGGCAACGGTACTCTCCCTGAAAAGCTTCAACCAAGGAAACTGCCCCGCTACCACTAGCTGAAATGCCTTACCATAGTAATCCGCAAACTTCTGCATTTGAATTTCTTGCTGTTCGCCATTCCATTCCTAATTCCCCAGACAAATTAAAAATATTTATATAATGAATCCAGTATCCAAGCAAAAGACAATCAAATTTATCATCTTGGTACACTTACAGCGAAATAAGCAGAGAGATCAGTGGGATCGATCTTTGCAGCGGCTTCTACAACCGTAACCTTAGGCTTCTTCGGCTTCTTTTGCTTCGCCTTCTTCTCCTCATCTGCTGGCTTCCCGTTAGGTTTAAGGCCATCCAGATCACTGCCATCGTCATCGTCGGAATCATCGATGACCGATCTTTTAGGCTTATGCTTGGCATCGGCATCAATGGCAGCAGCAGCGTAAGCTCTTTGAGCTTCAACAATCCGACGACGGCGATCATCGGACTGTTGCTCGAGGGAACGGAAAACGCTGGCGGAGCCATTAGTTAGGGTTCCGTTAGGACGGGGGAGGTTGGGATCGGCGTTGGGCTTGGTCTTGCGTTGACGTTTGGGATAAGAGACCTTTTGCCAGCCGTGGTCAACGTGGTTGGCATTGGTGGTTTCGTGAAGATCGACGGACTCCATTGTTGGGAAAATTTGGAAGAGAAATGAAAGAAGGAAAATTGGAGAGGAAAATAGTGAGAAAAGGAAATATAAATAAGGAAAGAAAAGGAGAAAAGGGAATGGATAATAAGGAATTAAGCAACGCAAAACGCGTAAATATTTTTGCTCAGATTAGGGATGCATTGCAGACGGAGGAGACGAGACAAACGATTCAGAATAACGGACATTAATTATTATTTATATTATCCTTTGCTAAATATTTTTCTTCCCATTCTATTATCTGCTAATTTGGAAATCAATTTTCATTTTCTTTTCCTGCGATACATAGTTTTCTTTCGTGCGATAGAGGGATGATAGCATGTAACAATTAAAATATATTATATTTCTTTCATAAAGTACATATTATTTGATAGGTTGTTTTCTAATGGCAAGCATTTTTTATTTCCCGGCTATGAGAAGTTTTTTCATAAAATGGATATGGAGGGGTCCTGGTTTTCATGGACTTTTAATAATCATCTATTGTTGTTACATTGTTTGAAATTGGGAGAAGATCTGAAGAAGGTACCTTTAATAATTGTGAATTTTTGGTTACAGGTTCATGATGTGCCCCCGGGTTTCTTTTATGATGCTATGGCCAGACAATTGGGTGATTTTCTTAAAAAGGGTTGTGAAGTTACTTATATATAAGGGTTCAATTGGATGTTAGACGCCTTTTAAAGAGAAAGAAGAAAGTGATGTTTGCGCCTGGTAGCTGTTCTTATGTCTCTTTTAAATACGAGAGATTGACTCTATCTTGTTTCTTTTGTGGAAAGTTAGGGCATAATGACTCGTTCTATCAAGCAAAAATGTCATTGAGGGTTAAGGTTGGGGAGTTCGGTTGGGATATGTCACTGAAAGCTCAGTCTAAGAGAGCTCTTGCCATAAGTACTGTTTGGTTACATGATAAGGACGAAAGAATGAAAGGGGGTAGTCGATTTGGTAGTAATGTTTCTAGTTGGAGTAAGGGGGAATGAGAGGAAGGGGAGAAGTTGGCTCTCATATTGATCCTATATTGGGAGTGAACTTGGAAGGAGATATCAATTTATCTTTAAGCCTTGATAGGGAGTCAGTGAAAATTCAGGATTAAGTGGATATGAAGCATGATTCAGAAGATTGTGTTATAGAGGGTGGGGATGGAAAAAAGAGGCCTAGAAGGGAGGGTATAAGTTCGAGTGGAGATAAGGAGTTGGGTACCTTGGTTGTTCGGGAAAGGAGGGTGGTAGGACAAAATCACTTTTTATCGGTGGCTGCTAAAGGGCAAGTTGACCGGTTGCAATGAAAATCATAAGTTGGAACGTCCGTGGATTGGGGAGTCCACGGGCTGTGAGAAGACTTCGGTACATGCTGAAGGTGTATAATCCCCAAGTGGTTTTCTTTGTGAAGACAAAGTTAAGTAAGGATCAGATGGAAATAGTGATAAGAAGATGTGGTTTTCTTAATAGTATAGACGTTGCTGCGAATGGGTCAAGAGGAGGGTTGTGTTTGGCATGGAAAAGGGACGCTACAATTAAGCTTCGAAGTTTTTCTAGGAATCATGTTGATGCTGAGGTTACAGACAATGAGATAGGTAAACAGTGGAGGTTCACGGGTTTTTATGATAATCCTTATGCCCATAAAAGATATGCCTCTTGGAATGTGGTACGAGGCTTAAGGCGTCAACAAGAGCTTCCATGGTTGGTGTGTGGTGATTTCAATGAAATATTATATGCTTGTGAGAAAGTAGGAGGGGTGCCAAGGGATAAAGGGAGAATGATATCATTTAGAGGGGTACTAGAGGAATGTCATTTAATGGATGTAGGTTATTTAAGGGTTTTCTTTACATGGGAAAAGGGTAATTTACCGGAAACAGATATTAATTAGCATTTGGGTAGGGGAGTGGCAAATGCGGAGTAGATGGACATGTTCTCAGTTGCAGTGATTTAACACTTACCACATTCTTTTTCTAATCATTGTCCCTTACTCATTCAAACAAATCAAGGAAATAATTACATGCCGAATAGGAGGTTTCATTTTGAGGCTTAGTGGGTGGTAGAGGAATCTTTTGAACTTGAGGTTAAACGTGTTTGGTCGTCTACTTCAGGTAATTTACTACACAGGTTGGAGGTTTTAATGGCTGGGTTGACTTCTTAGGTATGATCAATTAATAGAAATAGAGAGGGTTTGAAAAAGAAGTTGTCGTAGAAATAGGAATATTTGATGGCTAAAAAGAGAGATGATGAGAACCTAGCTGAGCTTATTGACACAAAGATCCAATTGACCCTTGAAATTGAGAAGGATGAGAGATACTAGAAGTACAGGGCTCGAGTTAATTGGCTTAAGCTCGGAGATAGAAACACGACTTTTTTCCATAACCAGGCTACTAACCGCAAACAAGAAATGCTATTCATAGTTTGGAGTATGAGGATGGGAGGGAGACAAGTGATGGGGACAAAATTGAGGAGATTGCAAGGGGTTTGTTTCAAAATCCTTTTTCCTTTAGGAGTGTTGGAAACTTGGATCACATTCTTTCTGGGATTGAAAGATGTATCTCAAACGATGATAATGAAGGTTATTGGAAAAATATTCTGGGGAAGAAGTCTGGGCAGCTTTGAAAAGCATTGGACCAACAAAGGCATGAGGAGATGATGGGCTCCCGATTTTATTTTTTCAGAGGTGTTGCACATAGTGGGATGGGATGTTGCGGCCTATTGCTTGAATATCTTGAATGAGGGGTATGAATTTCGACCCTTTGAATATTACTAATATTGTTCTTATCCTAAAAATCCTTCACCCAACAAATTTAAGGAACTTTAGGTCCATTAGCCTATGCAATGTTCTATACAAGCTGGTAGCAAAGATGACCATTAACCGCTTTAAAGATGTGTTGGAATCTTGTATAGATAATGCCCAAAGTTCTTTTGTGCCAGGGAGATTGATCTTGAATAATGTGCTTCTAGCTTATGAAATTTTGCATACTTTGCATCACAAGAAAGTGGGGAAAAAGGGGTTTATGGTGGTAAAGTTGGATATGAGTAAAGCTTATGATAAAGTTGAGTGGGATTTTCTTTGGACAATGATGTTACGATTGGGTTTTGATTCAGCTTGGATTGGGGTAATTATGAAGTGGATTTCTTCTCTTTCATATTCAGTCGTATTAAATAGGAGGGTTGGAGAAGTTTTTAGACAGTCTAGGGGACTTCGATAAGGGGATTCGTAAAGCTCATTTTTGTTCTTAATTTGTAGTGAAGGTCTGTCAGCTCTTATGAGGCTTGCAATAAGGGATGGTTGATGAGAGTTTGAATGTACAATTCGGGGGGCTAAAGAGGTTTTTATAAAGGCCGTTTTGTAGGCTATCCTCACATATTCTATGGGGTGCTTCTTACTTCCAAAATCTCTTTATGGTGAATTGGAGGGCATCATGGCTACATTCTGGTGGCAAAAAGGACCTGGGAGGAAGGGTATTCATTACTGTGGGTGGAATCATTTGTGCGATTTAAAAAAAGATGGGGGTATAGGTTTTTGGAATTTGTCTAATTTTAATGTCGCATTGTTAGCAAAGCAAGGTTGGCATATTTTAAATTATCTGAATTCTTTGTTAATGAGGGTCCTCAAAGCTAAATATTTTCTGAATTCTGAATTTTTTAGTTCAAGTTTGGGAAATCTACCTTTTTATACCTAGAAAAGTGTCTAGGTAGCGAGGGTCTTTTGTAGAGCGGGCTTTGCTGGCGGGTTGGAACAGGAGAGAAGATTTTAATTTGGGAAGATGTATGGATATCGAGATCTGTCATGAATATTTCAAATAGCAATGTTAGAACGAATGGGATCCATCAAGTGTCGAACTTAATTGATGAGCACGATAGAGAATGAAAGGAAAGTCTCGTTGCTAATACCTTTCCAATTGATTTGGCTACGAAAAGCTTATAGATACCTCTATTAAAGAAGGCCTACGAAGACTTAAGGGTATGAAATGGTGAGCCCTTAGGGGAGTTCTCAGTCAGAAGCGCCTATAAACTGTTACATAGAGGTATTTTCTATCCTATTAATTTTCAAATACAAACTAAAATACAAGTCTTTTATAAAAAGCTATAGGCATTACAACTCCCCTCTAAAATCAAATTCACAATGTGGAAATTTTCTTGGAATTTTATTCCCACTTTTTTAATATAAAGTCAAGACGAGTGGCTACAGATGAGCTTTGTCCTAATTGTCATGGCGATGCTGTAATATCCCGTTTTGAGTGAAATTAGAATAGTGTTTTCAGGACCACAAATCTGTCAAGTAAAATTTTATTTTATTATTATTTTAATGTTTATGGAATTTTAGTAAGTTCGTATAAAAATTTTGTTAAGAAATTTTGACGTTTGCATGTTTAATTATGTAAAAATGACTAAATCGTACAAGGTACAGAGTTCAATTAGTTAAAAGGGTTAAATGACTATGAAACTTTAAAGTGAAAGGACTTAGATTGTAATTAGACCATTTGAGTGGTTAGTGGATATTCGTGGCAAGGTTTATTTGAAATTTTGAATGTTTTTAAAGGTTAAAAAGGTAAATGAGTAAATCAGGGTGAATTAAATAAAACAAAATATTTTCCCATTTTCATTCATCTTCTTCCATCGAAATTGAAGGGAGAAGAAACCATTTTTAAGGTTCTTGATTTCGACAAGCTTGGGTGGTGATGTAAGTGATTTTTGAGCTTGTTTTTAATGATTTTCATGTTTCTGGGATTGTTGTAGCTTAATCTAGCTAACCTGGGGATCAATTTGCAAAACTTTTAAAGATTTAGGGTTTTCCTATGAATGTTCTTGCATGATTCTTGATGTTTTATGAAATATTATGAGTCCTTGCTGATAAATAAACAAGTTTTGTAAAGTAATTTTTTATGAAATTGTAAAGATTATTTTAATGTTTATGGAATTTTAGTAAGTTCGTATAAAAATTTTGTTAAGAAAATTTGACATTTATATGTTTAATTACGTAAAAATGACTAAATCGTAAAAGGTGCAGAGTTCTATTAGTTAAAAAGGTTAAATGTCTATGAAACTTTAAAGTGGAAGGACTTAGATTGTAATTAGACCATTTGAGTGTTAGTGGATATTCATGGCAAGGTTTATTTGAAATTTTGAATGTTTTTAAAGGTTAAAAAGGTAAATAAGTAAATAAGGGTAAATTAAATAAAGCAAAATATTTTCCCATTTTTATTCATCTTCTTCCATCGAAATTGAATGGAGAAGAAACCATTTTTAGGGTTCCTGATTTCGACAAGCTTGGGTGGTGCATGTAAGTGATTTTTGAGCTCGTTTTTAATGATTTTTATTTTTTCTGGGATCGTTGTAGCTTAATCTAGCTAGCCTGGTGATCAATTTGCAAAAAATTTAAAGATTTAGGGTTTTCCCATGAATTTTCTTGCATGATTCTTGATGTTTTATGAAAGATTATGAGTCCTTGTTGATAAATAAACAAGTTTTGTAAAGTAATTTTTTTATGAAATTGTCATTTAGGGACTTATTTGTAAAAGTAGTAAAAGTAAATGGTGAAATTTTGAAATGATGATTTGTATGGATTGATATAGGTCCCTAGAGAAATCAGCTAGCTTGAGAAGGATGAAAATGCTTAGATTTCAATTTATGAACTTAAAGACTAAATTGTGAAAAAGTTAAAAGTTAGGGGTAAAATTATAACTTTTCAAAAATATGAAATACGGGCTTAATTGAATAATAGAAGTATTAAATGGATTGAATTTGTCTATTTAAATCAAGATAGACCTCGTACGAATTTAGATCAAGGAAAAGCTAAAGCTTCGGATTAGTCGATTTCATTCTTACGCTCTAGTTGTTGAGGTATGTTCGTATGAATAAGTATCGTTTCTAATGCTGTTTCAATTATATGTTATGATGTTAATTTTCATATAATTTAATGATGAATATCCAGCTATGCCATTATGATTATCAAGTCCCGTTTGAACCTTAGGAATTCGTAGGATACGAATGACATGTCATTAGGGTTTTTATGTTTTGGGTACTAGTCTTGAATGTCATACCAATGGCTGAGGTCCTACATTTGTTGTGGATACCACAGCTCATGTGAGCAGCATTATGTAGCTTATATTTCGACCCACATCTCGTGTGAGTGGGCCCATTTCACAGCTCGTGTGAGCAACGATGTAAAGGAAAGGTTATGGTTATATGTTTAGCACACTTCGTGTGAGCTTTCCCGAGTATCCGATGATATTCTAAATGATTCAACGAGTATGAAAAGGAAAGGAACGGTAAGTGTTCAAATGAACTATATGATGTATTTATGAAAAGGATCAAAATGGTAAGTTCCCAAATGGAAGTATGTTTATGTTCATGAAAATGAAGAATGAATCAAATTATGTATGTTTCCATGGAAATGAATTACACATATGTTAAATTCAATTGAATTATGTATGAATGCACTAACTTGTGTATTGATGATGGTGATTAGGCTTGTGCTAAGCTTGTGGTTGGATAACATTATGCTTACACTTATGCTATTTAGATGAAATGGTAAATTATTTTTCATGATTATGAACTTACTAGGCATTATGTTATTACGTAGTTTTCTTTCCTATGTTTTATAGATAATCAGAAGCTGGACCGGTTCGAAATCTCGTCGGAGATCTATCACACTATCCAGCATAAATACCGGTAGTTTTTGATGTTTTGACCAAGGTTATAATGGCATGTATAGGTGGACTTGTTATGATAATTAGTTGAAAGTTAGTTGATAAGTTTAGCATGTATAAGTTATTTTGGTGCTTTATTAGTATGTGTTAATGTGACAATGATTTGATGCATATTTGAATGGCCAAAATGGTATGTGATAAGTTAAATTCAATATGGTCAAGATATGGTAAGTTTTGGAAATGGTATTGAACTATGTGTGTATGTTTGAACTGTGATAAAATGCATATATTTAGGTAAGTTTGTGTGTTTGCATTTGAGGTGCCTTATATGGCATATTGGTTGAATGAATTTGGAATATTGGATTGGTCATGTTTTTATGCTTTGATTAGGTGATTTAAAGGCCTTTAGATGGTTGCTTGAATTGGTGATGGAAATGACTTGTTTTTGGGAAATTTCATGTCCACACGGCCTGAGACACCGGCATGTGACTCAGCCATGTGTGACACACGGCCACGCGACATGACAGTGTGTCCCCTGTAGGTTTTAATTCATGCAAGTCAAGCTGTTACACAACCTAGCACACGGCTTGATACACGGGTGTGTATGGCTATTTCGAGAGTTACACGGCCTGGCACATGGGCGTGTGACTTGGCTATGTGACCCAACTCAAAGAGTTACATGGGTAAGGACATGAGATGGGACATGACCATGTGTCCCTATTTCGATTGTTACATGGGTTGAGACAAGAGTGTGTGTTTCAGCCGTTTGAGGCATACAGCCTAGCCACACAACCATGTGACCCTTGCAGTCCAATTTTTCTAACTTTTTCATGAACTTTCCAATTGTTTCCAATTTGGTCCCAAATTGATTCTAATGTATTTTTAGGGCCTCGAGGGCTTGATTTAAGGATGAATTGTATGTGCATGAATGAATTATATCATGTTGTTGTTAATGTATAAAATGCATGTTTAATGTTTAGTTTGTTTGGTAATGCTCTGTAACCCTATTTTGGCAATGGATACGGGTTAGGGGTGTTACAGATGCAAATAGTACTAATCACATCCTTAGGGAGTGTCTAGTATCAAATGAGACCTGGGTTAATTTAAACTTGTCATGGATAATTTCAAATTCAATACAAAATAGTTGGGAGTGGCTAACCTGGGTCTTTAGGCATAGTACCAATGAGCAATGTAGGCTGTTTTGTTGTGGAGTGTGGGCAACTTGGACAAACAAAAACAAGTTAGTGCATGAGGGGAAGAAATCATCTAGAAAGGAAACTACTAAATAGTTTTTGGATTACTTTAGGGAGTTGGATGGGATGGAGGGAAAGAAGATTACCAGACAATCGACCCATATCACTTGGAATCCCTCACTTAGAGCCACTATGAAGATAAACTTCGATGCAACTTTTGATGGTAACAACGCTAGATCTGCATTGGGGGTTGTGGTCAGAAATGCGCCGGAGGAGATTGTGGCCTCGAAAGAAATTAATCATAGGTCTGTCCTAATGCCATTCACCGCAGAGGCACATGCATGTCTCCAAGGCATTGTATTAGGGGTTTGGGTTTTGACTCGGTAACAGTGGAAGGCGACTCATTGACAACAATTAAGAAAAGCAAGTGTAGTAGAGTAGACAAATCCATTATAAGTGTGATTATTAAAGATATCCAATAGTGTAAGAGGCTTTCTCACAGAATAGATTTCCAATATGTCCTAAAAACAGCAAATCATCTCACATATTTGATTGCAACGGAGAGTATGAGGAGGGGAGAGAAAGCTTACTGCGAAGGAGATGTCCCAGGATTCGTTAAGAAAACATTGGATCAAAGGAGACCAAGGGCACTAGATTGATGGTTTTGGCCTCTATGACCTTGTTTAGGGAGAAGAATGGGCATGAGCAAGGAATATTTTTTTTTGGAAACCTATCCTTGGTGAGTGCAACCGACAATTTTGAGGGATAAGGATGATTACTTTTTAGGTGGTTACCAGTTATATCTGACCAGGTTTGTTTACTTTCTGCTTTGGATTTGTTTTCTTTTTTGTTTTATTGGATTTAAGATTACTTTTCTTGTTATTTGGGCTGGTGCTTATGTTTTAGTTTGTATTCTGTTTCTGTATTGGTTTCCTTTATAATAAAAGCCCAGTCTGGTATTATTAAAAAAAATATATGTTAGTTGTTTATTTAAAAATGCATAAAGTTTTATTTTAGAAAAATAATCCAAAACTTAAATATTTGTAATGTAATAAAGTGATAATAATTAAATAGTATAAAAAAGATAAATATAATATTTCTAAAAAATAATTTTAAACTTTTAATCCAGTTAATTGAAAGGTAATAAATGTAACACTCATTATTCGATCTGATAACTGGGTCCGAGTTATAAGATGTCAAATTTGTTGCAGGAGCAATCACGATCAATTACATTTCAAATTTATAGTTAATACACATTATTAATATTAAGACATCATTACGACATGTCATATACGAGCCTTATTCGAGCTTACGAAAGCTCTTTAGACGACTTGAGGTTGAATAAGGACCAAGTTGTAAAATTTTTAAAATATCGAGTAGGTGCCGTAACTATGGGGGTTCTAGATTGCGACGCAACTCACTGTCGAATTCTCATCGTGACGTGACCATTTTTTCCCAAAAGGTATAATTGGTACCAATATATACCACCTAAAAACTATTTCATATTTCAATTTAGCCATTTCACATAATAATTCCATTTCTATACACTTTTTCCTAGTCTTAAGCACCATAAATTACACTAATTATCATTTCAACTCGTATAAATCGATTTGCATGATCTTTAACATGCTATCCATTAGCATTTCGCATATAGCACTTGTAATACCAAATAATATCAAAACAAGACACATAACATTACAAACATAGTGAACATAGGAAACATATGTATTCATGAGTCACTCTTTATAACTACAACTGAAGCATCATAAAATCGTATCAATTCTTGTCAGATCATCAAATTTTCATTTCCTTTCACTAAGGTACTTAGCTAAACCATAAAGGTTACAATTAAAACCTTTTATGGCATAACATATCAAGCTCATCTTTCATTATCTGATTTCAAAATTCAATTTAATGTTTCGCCTAATGCAATCATAGTAAAAATGGACTTGGACATGCAAGTAAATGACACTAAACCAAGATAGCTCATATGGGCATAACTACACACCAAAGCACCGAAGTGCTAAGCCTATAGGCAACAAATGCATATACATATGTAAATACATTCCTCCATTGCACCAAGGTCTCCGGAGATACAATGAATACTAGATGATTCACAACAAATACTAGATTCAGATTGAAATATCATAATCTCCACATTGTCAACAAACCTGTACAGAAATGCACACATGACCCTATGAGCATGCCAACTATATCTTAGTCCCATTGTTGGATCTAATGCTGTGAGTGTAGTATATTTGTTTGTAAACTTGTATTTTTTTAAAACAGATTGGTTAACAAAACAATTCATGGTTTACATTAATATACTTTGTATAATTGTCCTCATGTAGTTTTTGTATGCAAAGAAAAATAGAAGCAAATATTGGCTCACTGGTTGTCTAATGTTTAAACTAATACTAAGCAGTATTACGTGATCGGATAATAATATGGAAATACAACTTATATTAGTAGAAAAACCTAAACATGTCCTTAGTCTAATCAGAAATGAGCAAACCAATTGAAAGACTAATATATCGTCTATCAAGTCTAACTGAGAAGATGCTTTTTCTTGGGCATCGGAGCGGATGACTCCTAGAAGATATAGACATAGATGCGTCTAACTAGATTGACAGTACATCGAACTAGACCCAAGAAGAATAGATCATAAATTTATTTATGGATTTCTTCACTTGTGATGTTCATAATGTGGCATACCTAAATTCACTTGTGATGTTCATAATGTGGCATACCTAAATCCTGAGGGGATGAAGGATTATGTATGTGTGACTCCTATAATTTTATGTAAATAACAGTTTGTGTTCAAATAGATAAGGAACCGAAAGTTGGTGCATTGGGTATACAGCTTCTGTCATATGTAGCGTCATTCACAATAGTAGAATTCATAGCATGAGACATGGCAAATGATATCCTTGTTGAAAAATTGGATTTGGAAAATGCAACGGAAAATAAATTTAGGGAAAAATCAGAGTTCAATTTTTTTTTCCAAAACAATAACTTGGTTGGGATATCTAAAGTATTTTTTTTCCAAAACAACAACTAGTGGAGTAATTTCACAATTTCTCTAAACTTTTGGGCCAAATTGTAAATAAGAAAAATATCTCTAGATTTTTTTATATAATTTATTCAGAGAATTTTCTCTCTACAACTTTCTCTTGAATTCAAGTGTGTGAAAAATAATGACTTAAGGCTTTCTTTATATATAAAGAGTTTAAAGAATTTAACTATAATTAAACTTAATCACTTTAATATTAAATTAATATAATATTTATCAAGATAAATATTAGATTA
>JABFAF010280201.1:10232-21045 GCA_013677275.1 Gossypium schwendimanii | reverse complement strand
TAAAAGGATAGCAATGATTCTTTTAATATATTTATTTTTAATTTTTAGAGTTAGGACTAAATTGACAGATTTTATAAATAGTGAGAGTTAAATTTATTAAATTTTTTACAATTAGAACTAAAATGACAATTTTTTTTAAATATTAAGGGCTAAATTTATTGAATTTTTTATATTTAGGATCAAATTGATAGAATGTGCAAACGTTAGAGGGCTAATTTTGTTACAAAAACAATAAAAAAAGCCACGCAAGCTCAGGGTGACTAAAATATTTAATTTTAAAAAGTTTAGTAATTAAAATAAAAAAATTAATAATTAGATGACCAAAATAAAACAAAAAGAATAATTGGGTGATCATTTTTATTATATATCCATAAAATAATAATTTTCACAAAAAAAATTAATGGAGTTAATTTACATATTTCGAAACGTATAATTGTTAATTTGCACTTTTTTTTTTTTAATAAAAGGGTAGAAACAGGTGGTACCTTGTACTTTTACCAAATTCTATTTCAACTATACAGTTAAAACCAATACAGGTGTATGCCATTACATCAATGGATTAGTTGACAAGTTTATACCACATTACTTAATTAAATGGCAGTTAACAAGGCAATTTCAAACTTATTGCAACGAAACAAATGCCCTTGCTCATATTCGCCATAGAAAAGACTAGTTCCTTTCTTTTTCTGAACTAATGCACTTATAAAAGTTAACGGTTAGGACACAAATTACCACAGACTACGTTGCGGATAGATCCTTTCGCAAATGGGTCCCAATGCTGAGGTTATGAAACGAAGGATGGAATGAACACACTTTGCTACCGGGTCCAATTATGGGACTATTTTCATAATGATATAATAGTTTCTATTATAAAACTAAAAGAAGAATACAAAGATTAAGACAAAGAAAAATAAAGAAATAAAAGGATGATCTAACTTTCACTTAGGAATAATAAGTTTGTACATGCCCTCTATTTATAGAGTTTTAAGTATCATAAGTTACAAAGCATTAATGACCAACATTAAAGTACCTTATAAATTATTTAGGGGTTTCAAGATAATGAATTTGGGGGTTATGGACATTCATTCTTTAGCGGTTACAATAAGATAAATTTGAGGGGGTTATTGACATCCATTTATCAATAGATTTACAACACTCCCCCTTGGATGTCCATTAATGAAAATGTCTCGTAAAAAAAACTTTATTAGGAAAAAATCCTATGGGATAAAAACCTAATGAAGAAAAAAAAGTACATAATCTATTATTACAAGTTGCCTCGTTAAAAACCTTTATCAGAAAATCCAGTAAGACAAAACCTTAGTTATCAGAACATCACATTACATTTTTGAGTCGACGCATTTGAATTTTCTGTAGTAGTCTTTCAAACATTGAAGTTGGCAATGCCTTGATAAAAAGATCTACTAAATTATCACTAGAACGAATTTATTGAACTTTTATATCACATTTCTTCTCAAGATCATGAGTGAAGAATAATTTTGGTGAAATATGTTTCGTTCTATCACCTTTGATGTAACCACCCTTCATTTAAGCTATACATGTTGCATTATCTTCGTATAAGATAGTTGACACGTTTTCTTCTAAAGGCAAATTACATACCTTATGGATATGTTGGGTCAAAAACCTTAGCCAAACACACTCTCAACTTGCCGCATGTATTGCAATTATTTCTGCATGATTTGAAGAGGTGGCATCTAATGTATGTTTTGTTGAATGACATGATATGATAGTACCTCAACATGAAAATAAGTATCCCATTTGAGATCGACCTTTATGTGGATCCAATAAATATCCAACATGTAACACCCTATACCCGACCTGATCACCTAGTTCAGGTATCGGGTGTCACACCAAACCGAATAACTTATCAACATTTCAAACCTAATTGGTTTACACACTTATAAAATATCCAATCTCAAAGTTAAACTTCTACTAAAATTTGTACCGTACTAATATTATTTTCTTACAAATTTTCTATCTTAATAAGTTAACAGACATTTATAAACTTTACGTTAAAACTATCATACAGGTATGGCCAACTTAATCCCTGAGGCTTAGCCTCTAAGGGTGCCCCTCTATATACATGAAACGGCCTCCTCGCCCATCTCCAACACTGGTGGGGTCTGGCTTGGTCCATCTTTTGGATATAAGGTCTTTGTCTACCTTGCACCCAAACGGTAAATTTCATAAGTTCAGAGGAACTCAGTGAGATTCGTACATAAAAACTGTGTAAGATTGCGTGAATCTTAAGAAGTTGGAATTTCTGACTCAGAATTAAACTTCCTGAATTTCATAGGAGAATTCGTAAACTCAGTTGGCAAAGCCAATGCCTTAATCACTCTGAGTTGTTTATTGGCGGACATAAACCTTGGTCTGGTCATAACCATGTTCTCTCATAGGTCTCACCCTCATTTATCGTTGTTTTACATCTCGGATTCTCATATTCATTACTTCTATCTAGAGACGGTTGGCATGTACACAAGTATTTGTCGTAACTACGGGTCCTTACCATAAAGAGATCTCTTCCTAATATCTTCTTTTCCTTAGAGAACTAGTACCCGTGATGTAACCCTATAGTACTCATTCTTTCAGTCCATTCTTGTAAGATGGTCCATTAGACATGTAGTTCCTATCGTACTACCTCTTACTTAGGTATTCTGATAAGGTTTCTACCATTGGTAGATCAACAAGACATTTACTGTGTTCCATGGTCATGGTGGATTTATGCTTTTCTCTATTCTCTACCCGAATTTATTGATCATTCAACCTTGAGCTGACATTTCCTTCCATGAAGACTCTTGTCAGTCTCCCAAAATTTCAACTACCTCTCTGTCTATTTACAAATTTAAACTGTGTCCTTTTATAGCATATTTCGTATCTGCTTGAATAATGTAGAATTCATAGTTTCCTTGACGGACTCTTACTGATGAACATTATGTTTACCTCATTATCTAAGGAGCGTTTCACACATAATTGGGTTGAGAAAACTCATTGGCTTCACTCATCATCGCCTTTGGAAAATTCTCTTATTATCCCATTAGTCTATGTTCCCCAAACACACCAAGTTCATTTTTTCTTGTGCCTTGCCGCACATGTCACACATTCGCCTTCTACTTTATACCTTGGCAGGTCTCTTAGTAAATTGATCTGCGAACTTCACATGTGCAACCCCAAGATTTACATCCTGGCAGACAACCTCGTGTTTACTATCCCAGCGGACAACATTGGTTGTCATAGCCGAGCTATGGTCTTACACCTTATAACCTCTTTTGAGGTGTCGCCCTATAAGACCTGAATATCGTCATCACTGTAACACTCCTAACTCGTATCCGTCACCAGAATAGGGTTACAGAGCATTACCGTACAATCTGAACATTAAACATACATTTCAAACATTGACATAAACATGATAAAATTTATACATTCACATACAAATCGTCCTAAATTGGCCCTCAAGGCCTTAAAAATACTTTAGAAACAATCCAGAACTAAATTAGGAATAATTGGAAATTTTAAGAAAAAGTTAGAAAAATTGAACTGTAGGGGTCATACGGTTGAGACACACGCCCATGTCTCAGGTCGTGTAACTTTCGAAATAAGGACACATGGTCATGTCCTAGTCCATGTTCGTGCCCGTGTAACTCTTTGAGTTGGGTCACACGGCCAAGCCATACGCCAGTGTGCCAGGCTATGTAACTCTCGAAATGGCTTCACACGCCCGTGTCCAAGGCTATGTGCTAGGCCATGTAACATCCTGACTTGCATGTATTAAAACCTCTAGGGGACACACGGCCGTGTCTCTTGGCCATGTGTCACACATGGCTGAGTCACACGCCCTTGTCTCAGGCCGGGTGGACATGAAGTTGGCCAAAATCAAGCTATTTCCATCACCAAATAAAGTATTTACCTAAAAACATTTTGTACACATGACTAAAGCATCAAAACCTTATCAAAACATACATGAAATGACCATCCATTAAACCAATATGCCATACAAGGCACCTCAAATGTAAACATACAAATTGACCTAAAAAGATAAATATATTTGACCACATTTCATTCATAATCATCTAGCTCATTTCCATCTCAAAGCATATCATAACTTGACCTATATCACTTCAACATAAACTTACCATTTGAGCCATACCATTTGTGCATCATATGTACCAAATTGAAACAATTCATCCATCATCAAAATGGTACAAAAAAAACCAATTCATACATACCAAAATCATCAACCAACATTCAACAAACATTAAACACAAGTCCACCTATATATGCATTATAACCTTAGCCAAAACATAAAAAACTATCGATATAATTGTTGGAAAGTGTGAGAGATCTTCGATGACCTTCCAAACTAGTCGAGCTTCTGATTATCTATAAAACATAGAAAAGAAAACTACGTAAGCACATAATGCTTACTAAGTTCGTAAAACATGAAACATAGTAGAACATTCAAGACCAGCACCTGAAACATGAAAACCCTAATGACATGTGATTTGTATTCTACAAATTTCTAAGGTTCAAACAGTGCTTGATAATCATCGTGACATTGTTGGTTATACATCATATGGTTACATGACAAATAATACATTAACAAATAAATCATTATAACATTAAAACGATATTTAATCATACAAACTTACCCAGACAAACAAAGTGTAAAAACATAGTCGGTCAATCCGAGGCTTTCGCTTTTCCTCTATCTAAATTCGTACGAGGTCTATCTTGATATGGAATTATTAGACATAGCTGAACCTTAAATCATTCTTCAATGGTGTTTTCTTAGTCTATTTTCAATGGAGAGATGATAACAAAAGATGATACATTTTGTTTATGTTATTTTACTTAATTATTAATTTACTAAATTAACCTTGCTTATTAACATTAAAATCATTAAATTTTGTGTCCATCTTTGCCCGCTAACACTTAAATTTCATAGCTAATTGATACATTTAACTAATAGAACTCCACTTTTGTACCTTTTACGAATTAGTCCTTTTCACATAATTAAACATGCAAACGTCAAAATTTCTTAACGAAATTTTTATATGACCCTACTAACATTCCATAATAAAATAATAATTTACTCATCGGACTTGTGATCCTAAAACCACTGTTCTAATTTCATTAAAAATAGGTTTAATTCTCTCTATGATCTTATACGGCCCGTTAAACCGTGGACTAAGCTTTCCTTTACAGCCAAATTGAAGAACTTTCTTTCAAGGCGATAATTTCAAAAATAATTTTTTGCTGACTTGGAATTCGATGTCTTTCCTTTTCAAATTTGCATAGGATTTCTATCGATCCGAAGTTGCTTTCAAACTGTCACGTATCACTTTAACTTTTTCTTCGGTTTCTCAAATTAAACCAATACCAAAAAAGTTTTTTCTCACTGAGCTCAGTCCATATAAAGGGGTTTGACACTTTTAACCATATAAAGCCTCATACGGTGCCATCTTAGTGCTCGATTGATAACTGTTTTTGTATGAAAATTCAACCAACGACAGAAATCTCTCCCAGTTATCTTCGAACTCTAAAACACAACATCAAAGCATATCCTTGAGATTTGGATTACTCGCCTAGACTGACTGTCGGTCTGAGGATGAAACGCAGTACTAAAATGCAGTCGAGTACCTAAAGCTTCGTGTAACTTGCTCTAGAACCGAGATGTAAACTATGGATCTTTGTCAGAAATAATAGAAAGTGGCACAATGTGCAATATAACAATCTCAGCAACATACAACTCTGCTAATCTCTCGAGTGAAAAATTTGCACGCACTAGAATGAAATACGCAGACTTCGTCAAATGATCAACAATATCCATTGTGACATGCTCCCATTTCCACTCTAGAATCATCACTAGCTGTAGTAAACCAGAAGGTACTTAATGTTCGGCATTAACTTGCTGACAAACTAAACTTCTTGATACGACCTCTAAAATCTCTCGTTCCATACTTGGCCACCAATAAATCTGTTTCAAACCACCGTACATTTTATTGCTACCAGGATGAATCGACAAGCTAATATTGTGAGCCTTCTATAGAATCTTCTGAACAAGATCAGAATTTATCGGAACACAGATTCTTTCTTTGAAATACAAATTATCATCGGAACCAACATGAAAATCTAAATTAGGTTTCGTCTCGATCTATTTCCATTTAGTTATCAAAACATCATCACATTTCTAAACTTCACAAATTTGTTGCAAAAACGCCAGTCTAGCTTTTAATTCAGCTAAAATCGAACCATCATCAATCAATGTAACTATGTGTTCAAAGATTGCAAAGCAAATAGAGATTTTCTACTCAATGCATCAGCAACGACATTAGCCTTTCCCAGATGGTAATCAATGATCAAGTCATAGTCTTTCAATAACTTGAGTTATCTACGCTGTTTCAAATTTAAATCTTTTCGCGACATCAAATACTTTAGGCTTTTATGATTCGTGAACATATGACATTTTTCTCCGTACAAATAGTGTCACCAAATCTTCAAAGCAAATGCAGTAGCTGCAAGCTCTAAATTGTGAGTCAAATAATTCTTTACGTGCGGTTTCAACTACCGAGAAGCATACGCTATTGCTTTGCCTTCTTACATTAAAACACAACTCAAACCATTAAATGAAACATCGCTGTAAATCACAAATTCTTTACCAGACTTTGGCTGAACCAACACAGGTGCCTCGATTAATAGAGCTTTCAACTGATTAAAACTTTGCTGACATTTCTCAGACCATTCGAACCTAACATCTTTTTGCAATATTCTCGTCAACGGTGTAGCAATCATCGAAAATCCCTTGACGAATCTTCTATAATATCTTGCTAAACCTAGAAAACTTCTAACTTCAAATTCATATCTCAGAGGTTTCTAATCTACCACAGTTAAAATTTTGCTTGGATTAACTCTAATGCCATCGGCTGATACAACATGTCCCAAAAATCTGACTTCTCAAAGTTAGAACTCACATTTACTGAATTTAGAGAATAGTTATTTTTCACATAAAGTTTGCAAAACAATTATTAAATGCTGGGCATGCTCTGTCTCATCTAATGAATAAATCAGAATGTCATCAATAAACACAAAAACAAATCTGTCCAAGTACAGTTTGAAAATTCTATTAATCAAGTCCATAAACATGGCAGGTGCATTAGTTAAACCAAATGGCATCACAAGATACTCATAATGTCTGTACTTGGTTCTGAATGTAGTTTTCAGCACATCTGAGTCTCTAACTTGTAACTGATAATAACCAGAACAAAGATCAATCTTTGAGAATACTGTCACACCTTTCAACTGAGCAAACAGATCATCTATATGTGGCAATGGATACTTATTCTTGATTATGACTTTGTTGAGCTACTGATAATCGATACACAGTCGCATAGATCCATCCTTTTTCTTAACAAATAATACAGGAGCACCTCAAGGAGAAAAGCTAGGTCGAGCAAAACCTCTATCTGTCAATTTTTGCAATTGTGCTTTCAACTCTTTCAACTCAATAGGTGTCATTCTGTACGGAGCTATCGATATCGGAGATGTTCCTAGCATTAACTCAATAGAAAACTCAACCTCTCTGATCAACTGTAACCCAGGTAATTCCTCTGAAAACACATTCGTATATTCACATACCACTGGAACCGATTCAAACTTCAACTCAAAAACTCTAGAATAAAATATATAAGCAAGATACGCTTCACAGCCTTTTCTAACAAATTTTTGTGTCGACATAGTCGATATAACATTAGATACACTATCCAGTCTATCCGACTCAATTTGAAGCTTTTCACTGTTCTGACATTTCAACACAATAAGCTTTCATCTACAATTCACAACAGCATCATGCAGAGTTAATCAGTCCATACCCAGAATTACGTCAAACTCATCAAAATGTAGTAACATTAAATCAGTCGAAAAGTTGTAACCCCAAATCATCAAAGGACAATTTTTACAAACTTTATTAACTAACACATACTGACCTAGGGGGTTTATTACTTTAACCACAAACTCAGTAGACTCGAAAGAAAATTTCTTACCTGACACTAAAGTTGTACATACATATAAATGTGTTGACCTTGGGTCAATCAAAGCAGAAACATCAGTATCAAAGATAGAAAATGTACCAGTGATAACATCTGGCGTTAAAGCTTTCTCTCAAGCACAAATTGCATAAGCTCTAGCCGGTGCTCGTGCCTCAGATTTCATAGCAGAGTCTTTCGTCCAACTATGGCTATTTCCCATATTTCTAGTGTTTCAAGGTGGTCTCCCTCTTGTAATAGTATTACTCGGTCGAGTAGTCTGAACCATTTCTTTGTTTGACCTTTTCGGGAAATCTCTAACATAATGTTCATACAAACCACATTTAAAGCATGACCCGTCTTTTAATCTGCATTCACCGAAGTGTTGTCGGTTACATTACTGACATTTGGGCTTGTTGTTTCTAACATTGATACTCTTGCTACAGACATATCCTGAGGTTTTGAGCTCGAATGTTGTTTCCCCCCATCTTTCCCGAAGTAACCCACCAAAGTTGATGAACTACTATGATATTCTTTTGATTTCTTCGTTGGTGACGAGTATGACTTTCCCAGATGTCATTTTCCTAAATCATAAGCCTCAGAATCGATTTTTCTCTTTTCTTTGTTAAGCCCTTTAGCTTTGTGTGCTCTATTAACTAAAACCATAAATTCTTTTAGCTCAAGAATCCCGACAAGTAATTTAATATCTTCATTTAATCCATCTTCAAATTAAGTACACGTTGTAGCTTTTGTTGGTACACATTCTCAGGCATACTTGCTCAGTTGCACAAATTTTCTCTCATGCTCTGATATTAACATCCGACCTTGTTTCAATTCAGGAAACTCTATACGTTTCTTATCAAGAAATTTCTGGCTCACATATTTCTTTCGAAATTCAGTTTGAAAGAACTCCCAATCTACCTGATCTCTCGGTACAACCGAAACTAAGGTATTCCACCATTGATAAGTCGAATCTTTCAACAATGATACAACACATTTCAAGCATTCTGTCGGTGTACATGATAATTCATCGAAAACCCTAATCGTATTTTCTATCTAGAACTCGGCTCTTTTCGAATCATCTTCGAATGCACCTCTAAACTCTTCAGCCCATATTTACGAATTTTATCAACTGGAGGGTTGCTCACTTGTACTAGTTCCAAACCTAGAGGAACTACGGGGACCGATTGTGGTACAGGTGGGGGTAGAGGTCATTGAGCCATTGGGTTCGTTCGTATGAACTTGGTGAACCATTCATTCATCATCTGGAAGAAGGTTTCCATAGCTTCTCCTCCTCAGCCCTCAGATACGGGCCTACTTCTACTAGACCCTACTCCGTGAATAGAGGCATACGCGTTACTTTCTACTTCATCGGAATCAACTCGGTTGGATGACATTATATCTATATGAAAACATAGTTCACGTCGAGGCAAGAGTTATCACACTATCACAGGTTATATAATGACATGTATTTCTAGACTCGTACATGCTACGTTCAACTCGAGAACAGAATAACTGTAGCTTTGATACCACTAAATGTAACACCCTAACCCGTATTCGTCGTCAAATAGGGTTATGAAGCATTATCGTACAATCTGAACATTAAACATACATTTCAAACATTGACATAAACATGATAAAAGCCATACATTTACATACAAATTGTCCCTAAATCGAGCTCTAAAGGCCCAAAAAAATACTTTTGAAATAATCCGCAACTAAATTGGGAACAATTGGAAAGTTTAAGAAAAAGTTAGATAAATTGAACCGTAGGGGTCACACGGTTGTGTGACTCACACGGCTGAGACACACGCCGTGTAACTTTTGAAATAGGGACACACGAATGTGTCCCAGCCCGTGTCCATGCCCGTGTAATTTCAAAGTTGGGTCACACGGCCAAGTCACACATTCGTGTATCAGGCCATGTAACTCTCGAAATGACTCTGCATTCCCATGTCCCAGGCTGTGTGCTAGGCCGTTTAATAGCCTGACTTGCATGCGTTAAAACCTATGGGAGACACATGGTCATGTCGCTTGGCCGTGTGTCACACACGACTGAGTCACAAGCCCGCGTCTCAGGTATTGTGGACATGAAATTGGTTAAAATCAAGCCATTTCCATCAACATATCAAGTATGTACCTAAAAGCATTTTGTACACATGACCAAAGCATCAAAAACTTTTCAAAACATGCATGAAATGACCAAATCCATTAAACCAATATGCCATACAAGGCACCTCAAATGCAAACATACAAATTTACCTAAACATATACATATATTTTACCACAATTCATTCATAATCATCTAGCTCATTTTCATCTTAAAACATATCATAACTTGACCTATATCACTTCAACATAAACTTACCATTTGAGCCATACCATTCATGCATCATATGTACCAAATTGACACAATTCAACCATCATCAAAATGGTACCAAAACAACCAATTATAACCTATACATGCCATTATAGCCTTGGTCAAAACATAAAAAACTACCGATATAATCACTGGATAATGTGATAGATCTCTGACAAGCTTCCAAATCCTTTGAGCTTCCGGTTATCTATAAAACATAGAAAAGAAAACTACGTAAGCACATAATGCTTAGTAAGTTCATAAAACTTGAAACTTAACTTACCATTTCACTATTAAAAATAATATTAAGCATAGTATAATCCAACCATAAGCTTGGAACAAGCCCAAGCATCATCAACAACACATGTTAGATCATTCAAATATAATTCACTTGAATTAACATAAGGTAAGCTAT
>JABFAF010280175.1:4728-16086 GCA_013677275.1 Gossypium schwendimanii | reverse complement strand
CACCTTATTTTTTGCTTCCTCGCAGCACACTAGCGAATCTTCCAATTTTTCTTAATAATTCCTTAAACAGACCTAAACCAAAATTCAGTATAAAATCAATCAATTTACCATTAAACCAGCTCCCAAACACCCACTTATGAGTTCAAACCAATCGTTGAAATTATAACTATTTATGAATCCAAACTATTTAGATTCCTTACACTATATCGTTACAAACCGTACGTACAATCTTTCTTCGCTTTTACGGATGATTTGGGATGTTTGGGTTAGTGCCTAATTCAATAATATACTGGAAAATAAGTAGCTAATTAATGACTAAATTCCTTCATTTAATCAAATCATAACCTTTACGCAACAACTATGTCTAAATAACAAACTAGTTACCCTTAATTGCACTTACGCTTCACGATTTGTGGGATCCGAATGACCAATCGATCAAGAATATTTTTCCATAATTGAAATCAATTTAAAATATAATTAGGAGGATTTAAGAACTCAAATTAATTCTGGAAAAATATAGGCAAGAACCAAGAAATAAAATAGCCCCTTTTCTTGCACATAAGCACACGCGCCACCACTCATGGTGGCCAAAATTGGGATTGGATTTTAAAACGGTTTGAGATCTCATTAAATTATGGAAAAATACCTTTGAAATCATTTGAAATCCACCAAATTCTGGATTTGGAAATTTAGGTTTTTAGTGGAGAAGATTAATTAAGAAATTGAAGAGAGAAGAGACCTTACCCAAGCTAGTCGAGAGAAACGGCAATGGCACTTTCTTGGTAATGTTTGGGATCGATCTTGGAGTTCAAGATTTTAGATTTAGGGTTGATTTTAATGAGAATAAATGACGGAAATATTGTGTAGAATATTTTAACAAATCTTGTGGCAAAAAGAAAAAAAAAGAGATGGTAAAACTAGGTGTAGGTGACGACAACAATGGAGGAAAGGAAAAATAAATGAAAATCAAAAAGAAGGAGAGGAGGAGAGGAACAACTAGGGAAATGAGGAGGAGGATTAAATGCTGATTATTAGTAAAAAATTAATATTTATACCTAGGTTAAGTAGGCTTGGATGGCCCGCACATTAAAACAAGGGGTTTTTGTCAAAAAATTAAATTATTTGTATGGGAAGGGAATTGAAGTTAGGACCTCAAGGATAAATTCACTAATGTTTAACCATCAAATCAATAACTCATTTATTTCCTAAAAATGTATAGATAATTTAAAAATTAAGGCATGATCACTCTTTCTCGATTCACAAACTTGATTCTACTAACCCCGATTTTTGGGATGTTACAAATCTATCAAATTTTAACATGTATACAAGAGCCGATAGCACAAAATCTAGAAACAGGAAGTTTCCTTCCTTTCACCATTTTGTTATCTATGCATGCAGTACTAAAAACACGTAAATGACTTAAATGGTAACCTAAAGGTTCATCAGTAATTATCAGTGAGCTGGTACTAACGTAGAAGTTAGCTAGATACTGCGAACCTTCACTCTGATGAAGTTTTCTAAACTTAGGTTTTTAGAAACTTTTAGAGTAAATAAAGAAAGAAGAAGAAGAAGAAGACACAAAGGTGTTTAGAAAGGCCGCTGCTATCCTTATATACTTAAGCAACAGAGATAAGGATTAGTGAAAAATCAGATAATTCCACTAACACTATTGATTCTCGTGATTAAGTGCACTTAACAGAATTTAGGTCTTGTAATCTACAGTAGTCTAATTTTGTTCTAACTAAATCTCAACTTGACTAGCCAAATCATCATACATTAAAATAATAAATAAATATAAACAACTGCGAACTTAACGAGTTTGCCCAAAGCATCTGGTGTCAACAGATACTTAATAGAAGAGTTTGCTAAACCCCAGAGCTCGCCAAAACTAAAAGTTCGCCAAATGGCGAATTATACATAATTCTATACTTAGCCAGTACAAATACTTTACTTTGTAACACGCCAAACCTGACCCTATAATAGGATCCGAGTATGGTGTGCCACTACTTAAAATCAAACTAATTTTAAAACATTTTTGCGAAAGATTTATATAATTCTTAGGAAGTTAAAAATATAAGATATATATTAACTATTACTTTACTAAGGTTTGAATGAAAAACATCAATAGTTTAAAAATGATATACAAACCACACAACGTATAAGTTCAAATATAATAACTTCATTAAACAGAATATATTAATTTTAAACCAAGCATTAATGCTTCTTAGAAATCTTATAAAATAGTCTTATCAAAACAAAATTTCTTAGTATATATCATTTCCAAATACACTTATACGTCACACGCGCGAGTCATGCATAATACATAACAAAATAATCAGCTCACAAAGCAGAAGCACTTTGGCCTAGTCCTTCTAACAAAGCCTTCCTTCAATTAGCAAGCCTGATATGGAAAAAGGAGCAAAGTAGGTTCATACAAACTTAGTGAGTTTGAAAAGTCATACATAACATTACTGATAGTACAATTGAACGTTTCTGAAAAAATTGGATGGTCGTCGAATCCACCAAAAATAATTCCTACAATAAAATAACTCTAAACAGTAGTAAAGGGTAGTAGGGTTGAGTCCATATGGATTGGATATTATGATTAACTTTCATGTTTTTCTTATAAATAGAATTTCGGTCAAGCCGATAATCATGGCAATAGTCATGCCCATGAATCTAAACAAACCTGCTGAAAAATTAATTAAATAAGTTAGCGGAGTTGGCAATGTCTAAAAATCAAATAATTAAGATTGTAGAAATAATCAATTAAAGAGATCGAAAGTAAAATTAAATGTAACGACCCAAAATTTTAATTTTGAGTATTGTGAATATGTGACGCAAAATATATGTCTACTTTAGTGATTATGTGTTCTGGGTGTGTTTGGGAGGTCCCAAGTTCAAGCCAAGACTTGGGCAAATTTTGGTATTATCTTTGGTCAATAGACTTTTAAGTAAAAGCTGGCAAATAATTAATAGAATGGGCCTGCTGGTCTGGTGGATAAGTGGATTGTTGGTGTGAAGGAGGTCCTGTGTTCGAAACTTGGCGTGGGCATTATTTTTGCTCGTGCGTCCAGGAGAGTTTGGGATGGACTAAAAATTTGAGTAATGGATTTAGTGGGGTGTTTGATGGAGAGAAATAAGGGATTGGGGTGGCTATCGAATATTCTGTTCATCTTTTTTTTCCTTTTTTTTACTTTCCTCAAAAATCCCTCCGCCCTCTTGTAGTTTTTCTCTTCATTGCTGTCAAATTTCTTTTCTCTTTCACCCTTCATCTTCTTGAATTTTCTATTCCCATTCTTCCTCGTGTCGCTCCACGTTTGTCTGTGATTGTTCGGTAAGTTTTAGATAAGTGATTTATCTCTATTTATTAACTTTCTTCTGAAGTGTTTTGTTTATGCCAATTAGAGGAGGATTCAAGGGCTCGTAATCACCAATCGGAGTCTTAGTTTGTGTGGGAATTACTGTTCATCGATTGAAGGTAAGGTTTAGTCACTTATGGGTTAAAACCTCAATACGAGTTCAATTTGGGATCACGTTATGTGAGATTAAATTAATGTTATTTGTTCAATTATAGGCTTTGGAGTGTTCGGCGATTGTTTTAGCATCAAACAAAACTAGTTGTGTACCCGAAACGCAAAAAAAAAGGATTCGGTGAAAAGCTGAAATTGCTTGCTGTTTGGGCAATAGCAGTAGGCTAACTTTGAAAAATTTCCATAAATTGTGGAAATTGAATTAGAGAATAAAAAAAAATAGAATTAAAGCTTATTGAGTCTAGTTTCTCATAGAATTAAAGCTTCTTGTAAATCGTGAGGTATAATAAACTTTGGGAGACAAGGTCAAATTGAATTCGGGTTCCCCTATTCTGACTTTGGGAAATCATAAAAAATTGAAGAAAAATAATTAGGGGTTAAAATTTATATGTTTAAATTATTAATGAGTCTATTTTCAATTGAAACAAATGTAAACATTATCCAAAATTTGTAGTAAGAGATAATTAATTTTTAGCAAAGAAGGGACGAAGCTGTCAGACAACAAAACAGGGGTAAGTTTGAAGATTTTACTGTACTTATTGGCTGAACCAAAAATTTTGAAAAATTTATGGTAGAAAGGTACTTGAGTCTAGTTTAAAAAAAAATGGAACTTAATTTGGAATTTTATAGCTCAAGATATAAATAATTTAGTAACAGTGACTCAAGTAAACAACTTTGAAGGAACATATAACTAAATAGTGAAAACATATATTAATAATTAACTAGCACGGGTTACATTAAAAATGGATCACATGGCCAAGGACAATTTGGGCCAAGTGAGCCACATGGGCATGTGAGCCCATTTTTCTAAAAAGTTCTATAAGGTTGCACGGGTCGCCCAAGTCGATTGTAGACCTACTGTAGGGTTGGTAAGCTTTACTTAGACCCCAATATGTGTGATTTGTCTGTCTGATTTCTATACCGAGCATGACTTATGATAATTGAATGTATGTATGTATTATTAATTGCATAATGGCATGACACATTTTGCATGTTGCATTGCATTAGGGCGGGTTGATGATATTTGGAGGAAGTGTCTGAAAGGCTATTAAGCCTGTTATCTGGTAGCTCAGCTACAACCTTCTGATTATGTGCCGCATTTCGGTACAACATGGTGTGTGGGGATGGATAGGTTGATTTAATCCCCACATGGTGTGAAGGGTTGGACGAAGATGGTGTGTAGAGGCTGGTGGGTAGGATTCTGATTTACTGTATCTACATTCTATATCTGATATGGGCCAAAGCCCTAATATATTTCTGAGACTGTATCTGACTGGGCTAAGGTCCAAACTGATTTTGTGATGCGCATAGGCCCCAGATTGTATCTAACTGAATGCTGTTGAATATCTATATGCATGTTTCCTGTGGGGATTACACACTGAGTTTGCGAAAACTCACCACTTTTCTATTTAATCTGTACAGGTAATCCCCAGACTTGACGGGTTGGTGCAGCGGAGGACTTGACGGTGACCACACGTAAATTTTAGACTATTTTCCTCTAATATCTAGAATTTATTACTTATTTGGGGGTTTTGATGTAACTTTTGTACTATGGACTGGTTGGCTTTAAATTTATGACTTTATACTGTTTTTATGGATTATTTTTAAACTACAACTCAACAAAACACAGTTTTTCTTAAAACTAAGGTTTTCGTAAATAGAAACAATTTTTCCTAAATTAATTGGTTACAAAAGCTTCCGCCAAGGGACAAGTTTGAAAGCAAATCAACTAGTACTTAATTTTGTTTTTCGAATTATATAAAAGCTAACTAACTGTAACTGTTTTAACTCGACAATCTTGTCTTCAAATCCCATTCCATGTGACATCGCCATATTCAACCATAACGTCTAGGTCAGGTTTAGGGTGTTACATTTAGTGGTATCAAAGCTAGGTTGTAAAACTCGGCTGTGGATTATGGGTTTTATAAAAATTTAGCTTTCAAAAAATTGATTGATTTCCAAATGATTTGAAATATTTTTACTGAGTAAGTGGTACAACGAGTCTCCGGCGCCAATCCAATAAGTATTTCTGAACTGTGATTTGTTTTAAACTGAAACTGTTATGGATAGTATATTCTAAAACTACTATAGGTAGTAAATTGTACTAAAAACACTTTAGTTAGTGTATACTGGAAATTGTAGTGAGACTGCGATTTACGAAAGCGAACTCTAAATAACCGATACTGTTTTATATAAAACATTTGTTAATAAACACTAGAACTGTAACTGATTCATAAAACTTATAATACCAGATAAATCCGATTAGATATGAGCACACAAGGTATCTGCGGACAGGGTACTAGAGGCCAAGGTAAAGGCCATAGAAGGGCTCGAGCTAAGTCCTCGTCATCGGGTAACATGCCAAATTTGGATACAAGTGAGACGCCAGTTTCGCCCGCTACTGAGACTGGGTCTTAAGATCACATGGCTAGAGACGATGCATTGTCGCAGGCTATGCTAAGGATTTCGGAGAGGGTCGCTGGGCCCAATACTGGATTTAGGGGCCAAGGGTCAGTTACGAAACGACTCAGGTCCAATGGAGCTAAGCTCTTCAAGGGTGTCACTAGGGTCACCCCTAATGTGGTCGAGTATTAGATTGAGGCTACGGAGAGGATCATGGATGATCTAGATTGCACCCCTAAGCAGAAATTAAAGGGTGTAGTCTCGCTGCTGTGAGACGAGGCTTATCAGTGGTGGCTGACCTTTAAGGAGGGCACTTAGCCCGAACGTCTGACCTGAGAGTTCTTTAAGACTACCTTCCAAGGGAAAATATGTTAGAGCTAGTTATGTGGATGCACGTAGGAGGGAGTTTTTGAATCTTACACAAGGGGATCGATCAGTGGCCGAGTGTGAGACTGAGTTTCTGAGACTGAACCGCTATGCACGAGGTATGGTGGCATCTGAGTATGAGCGATGTGTCCACTTTGAGGATGGCCTTAGAGATAATTTGAGAGTTTTGATAGCCCCACAGAGGGAGTGAGATCTTTCTGCCTTGGTCGAGAAGACAAAATTTACCGAGGAGGATATGGAGGTAGTCATGATTGGAGAACATCGAAACTACTTATCTAATATAATCTTTGCACTAATGGCAAAGAAGTTGGTTCGTAAGGGATGTGAGGCATCCTTGGCCTATGTAAGTGTTTCGGATTCTGGGGACTCTTTAGTTAAGGATATCAGAATGGCAAAGGATGTTCTGGACATCTTTCCTAAGGAGCTACCGAGTTTACCTCTGAATCGTGAAGTGGAGTTTGGGATAAAGCTCCTTCCTGGTATAGCTCCGGTGTCTATCGCCCCCTGCCGATTGGCACCGAAGGAGCTTATGGAGCTTAAGACACAGATTTAGGTGTTATTGGATCATGGGCTCATTCGCCCTAGTATATCTCTATGGGGAGTACCGGTACTGCTTGTAAAGAAGAATGATGGATTCATGTGGATGTGCATCGACTACTGGCAATTGAACAAGATGACTATTAAGAACAAGTACCCCCTACCAAGGATGGATGATCTGTTTGACCAGTTTTGAGGAGCTTCGGTTTTCTCCAAAATTGACTTCTGATCTAGATATGATCAATTAAGTGTTAAGGAGGCTAATGTTTAAAAGACGACATTTAGGACTCGTTATGGTCACTACGAGTTCCTAATGATGCCATTCAGACTGACTAATACATCAGTAGCATTCATGGATTTAATGAATTGAGTGTTCCAGCCTTATCTGGAACGGTTTGTGGTGGTATTCATTGACGATATACTGGTTTACTCGAGGACTGAGGATGAGCATGATGAGCACCTTCGAGTCGTTCTTCAAACTTTAAGGGAAAAACAACTCTATGCTAAGTTTATTAAGTTCGAGTTCTGGCTGCATGATACGAACTCATTTCGTGAATGATTCGAATCGTTTGATGCCCAATCGTGAATTTGAGTAGAATTGATTCGTTTAGAAATGAACTATGTTTTTAAACAAAGAAAAAGGCAGAAGAATGAAAAAATGGGTTTAAAATAAGGTAACAGAATGTTTAAGCAAAGATAATGGATAATTTTGACTAAGGCCGAAAAAGAACCAACAATATTGGATTGTTGACCCGAATATCAAATGGCTCTTAGGTGATTTACGGTTTAAGAAAACAATTGAAAAAACCTTGACCCGCTATGGTGATAGGAACCAAGGGTATACGAACGCCACACTCAAAAGTGATAAGTTTGGCAAACAAACGAAAGGCACAAGCTATGGTTGATAAGTTAGATCAGTTCCAAAAGAATCAAAGTGAATTGGATAACTCACAATACTCAAATTTAGAATAAATTTAGCAAAAGATTCCCATACAATAGGCTGAAAACAAATATTTATAATGCTATGAAAGGCCTAACCAAAAGATCAGTTTTGTTTAGCTTAATGAGCTAATAATGAGCTGAAATAAAGTTTACAAACTTTTGAAATTCCAGGCCTAAGTAACTCTTTCCTTCAATATGATTCAATTCACTTGAATGCTTAGGTTTCATTCTTAAGCATCCAAAAGTGTTTAAGAAAACTTTTGAAGTCCCTCTTGGCCAATCGAATGGACACTAGCAGCTTTTAACAAAATTTAAGCTCATGGAGTGACCATTTAAGCAACAATCAGCTATGGAATAAGAAAAAATTGCTGCAAATTGAAGGAGGTATAATGATCTCCTTTTTAATTGATATAACAACTCCTTTAAATGATATATAATGCTTCCTTTGTATGTAACTGATTTATACTTGAAAAGTCACTTTATTCAATTTGTAACAGCCCTTGAATGTAACGGTTTCTAGCTGAAAAGACACCTGTAATCAAACACATTAATCACATTTAAACTCATATTAAACACAAAACACATTAAACACTTAACTTAAAGAAATAAACTTAAAAAATTATGCATCAATAAATTATTCCAGCAACTAGATTAATTAAAAGAAACATATATTAAATAAAGTTTAACAATAACTTAATTATTAACTAAGATGAGTTTAATAAAGTCCAAGAACTCAATTATTAACTAAGATGAGTTTAATTAAATTAAAATTCAGCTTGCAATAAATTGCAAGGGACGCGTATTGAACCGTTCCAAGCATGACTATTGAATTTGGCTACTTGCTCTCCCCAAGCTCGATCCACATAGCTTGCTAATGCATTTCAAAATTTCTTAGCTTGTGATCGAGTTTTAGGCCCTCGTGGCAGCTCAACAGATTTGGTAGTAACTTCCCGGGCTAAGGTCGCATCAGTAAGCTGAATGAGCTTGTAATTAAGCTTCATTTTGCAGTCAGGCCCCTCGAGCTTAGGCCACTCTCGATGACGTCGAGTTGTATCATAACATGATGCGACCAGGTTCATATCATTCCCTCCCTTTTGAAGATGATTTGTCCTTAAATCAGGCCACTTACTCGCGACAAACCTCTCAAGGTTACGAGCCCCGTTGGTCATAAACTTGACAAAGTCACTTTCAAGAATGTGAGATTCATATACGGCTACACAAGAAGGAAGGTTATTTGCAAACCTTCCCTCTTTAGAAGGGTACCACTTCAGATTGTCGCCTACACAAAAATAAAACAAATTAGTGACACTAAGAATTTTAAGCACAAAAGAAATTACCAAAATTTCATTAAAAAGTTGACCACTTATTCCAATGCCGGGGTGAAACACAGAAGTTGGTTTTACCTTTTCATAATGAATCCATAAGTTTGTCAATGGAAACAAACCAAATCCCAAAAGCATTCAATAGTTACAATTTTGGAAAATAATATTCCATGGCTCAAATCCCTTGAACATTAATATAAAACAATAAGCACCGAGGTCAAAAACCAAGTTCTCCCTTACCACTTCAATCTGAATTGAAAATTTCGTGGCTGGAAACATGGGAAAAACACGTAACAAACTAAAGTTATATGCATGTAAAACATGTTCGAGTCCTTTAAACCATACTATAGAGCAATTTCTGGGATCAAAGATTTGATTTTGCATTGCACATTATCTCGGTACAACAAATTTGTTTTCAGATGAAGAAACAAGTCATCAAGCAAGCAAAAGTTGTTCACACATTTATTCAAACAAAAATTATGATGCTTGATTTCTCTTAACAATGTTCCTGAACAATAAACTCTAGGTTTGAACACACGATTTTGACTACTTGTTTCAAAGTGCAGCAAGAGTTTTTTTATCACCTATAAATCACACATGCTAGGCAAGAAGGATTTAATCATACTTACATTCAAACAATCAAATCCCTTGAAACTGACCTAAACAGACTTGCACAAACATGTTTTCATACAAAAAATTAGAGAATTCACGTTACCATCGCAAACATATAGATTAGGCTTTTTATGTGACAACTCTTAATCACACATGATCAAATTTTGTTTATGCCAATTTAAGCTAACTTCAACTCTTTATCATTTGGTATCAGAGCTGGCTAAAATCAAGGAGTACAGACGTTCGTGAAGTGTCGGAGTAAGTATTCAAAAAAATTCAAAAAAATCTTCAAAAAAAAAATTGTGAACATGATTGTACAAGTATTGAATGTATTTGTATTGAAAAAAAGGAGTTACGGAAAAAAAAGAGAAATTTTAGAGATAAAAAAAATGCTTGAAAGGTTTTCATAGTTTTCCCGATCTTCAAGTCCAACTCTACCAAAATTCACCCATTACGCTACACTACCAGCCATTATTTTTTTTGTTTTTTTCTTTTAGCGTACCCTACACCGAAACAACATCTACCCTTTGCAACCTTTTTGAAGCCGACCTCTAAGCTTACTTCTAAGTCTAAAATGAGTCTCTACGAACTTTGAAAGGAGAATCGAGCGGTAAAAGGCACGAGAGTTGTGAGCTTATTAGAGTGTAAAAAAGCCAATATATCGAGTGCAAACATGAGTGGAGTGCCATCTTATTTTTTTTTCTTTGTGCGTGACTAGTAAGGCTTTATGGTGAGGATTAAACAACATGTCTCTAAGTTTCGGAAAGAAACTTTTGCTGAATTTATGTTGAATTTGAAACTTGTAAGATTTCTAAATTCTCCATGTTCCTTTCGGGACTGAATTGACTTATCAAGTTATCTTGTGGCGTTATTTCTTCCTTTGCTAAACCGAACTGATCACCTTTTGGTGTGGCGTTCATTATACCTTTGGTTCCTCTCATATTTGATAGTGGGTCAAGGTTCCTTGCTATTTGTTTTCACCAAAGAGCCATTTTGAGACTCGGGTCAACAATCCAATATTGTTGGTTCATTCTCAGTCTTAGCCAAATTATCCATTATTTACTTAACCATTTTTACCTACTTCCATTGTTTGAAGCCATTTATCCTATTTTGTTTCATTTATCCCTGAGACGAGCTTATCCTTACTCAATTCACGATCAGACAATCTGAATGATACGAACTCATTTCGAAATGATTCGAGTCATTCAGATTGCTCGATCGTGAAATTAAGTAAGTTTGAGTTGTTTCAAAAATAAGCTTGAAAAGGCTGAAAGATAGGTCTAAAACTAGATTGTTAAAAGATGGTAGGAAGGGTGGATGGGTGAATACAGCTAAGGCTAAGAATGAACCAACAATAAGAATGATTGTTGACCCAAATCTTAAACAGCACTTAGGTGAAATCAATGGAAATGATAAGGGATAGTTTGATAAAAACCTTGACCCGTTATCTATGCAAGATAGGAACCAAAGGTATGGTTGAACGCAACACTTAGAAAAGTGATAAGTTTGGTTTAACAAGGAAAGAATGACACCACAAGCTGAGCTTGATAAGCCGTTTCAGTCCAAGAAAGAACAATGAGAGTAGAATTCTCACAAAGAACAAAAGTTCATATACTTAGCAA
>JABFAF010280129.1:0-14627 GCA_013677275.1 Gossypium schwendimanii | reverse complement strand
CAGGATTTAGGTAAATCACACCATGAACGTCACAAGTGAATTAATTCACAAATGGATTCAGAATTAATTTATCTTGGGTCCAATCCAATGTAACATTCCACCAATGAATACATCTATATCTCAACCCGTGGAGTCAACTGCTCCGATAGCCAAGAGTAGTCATCTCCCCAATTGGAATTATAGACGACATAATAATCCTTCTCAATATTTGAATAAAATGTTCATTTTGATTCTTTTTACGGTATTACAGACTCATTTAGATTATCTACTGAAGTAATTTGTCTTTTTTGTAATGTAAACGTTCTTACAATGCCACTTATCTTCAGTTTGAACTTAAACAATTAATGAGCTAATATTTTTTTGTCACAATTTCGCTATACATGTAAAATATGAAAGACAAAATACAAAAGACATAATAGTGAAATGTGAAATTAACTTTATTTATTTATTCATCGTTTAAATAAATATAAAACAGTTACATGTTTACTACAATATGGACACATTTCCCAACATCTTACAACCAGACCAGTGAAAAAGATGAAGAAAGAATAGAAAAAAAATGAGAGAACCACACCGGAGAATAACGTTTATCCCTAATATACTACTCACACACTTCCATAATCATATTCAATAGCCAAGTGTACATCCATAATCATCATGTCACCCACTAAGACATATTCTTAGTTCAAACTTAACGGAGCCAAGGTTGAAATCCAACATTTCCCCAACCAACTCGCCAAATCTTCTTATTTCTACTAGAACCCGCTCAATTTGTAAACTTTTCAAATAAATCTCCAAAATTACCATTCCAACCTTAACTTAACGTTTCAAGGTGTGGCATTCCTAGCTAAAAGTTACAATCAATATAATCGATACAGGTCTATTAGCTTAGTTAGCGATTAACAAATCAACCAACTATCATTTTATCATTTACATTGTCTAAAGCAACAAGGAAGAAAATTACATTAGTTAGTTTAATTGATAATTTAAATTTTTTTTATAAACAATTTATTTTGGAATTTGCACTAATAATTTCCTACTCGATTAAAATAGTAATTACTTTATCAGCAATCCCTTGGGTTTGATCCTTGGAATAATCTAGTGTTCAATTAACACTACAAATATTACAATTGACACTGTATGCTTGCAGTTAACACCACACTTTTTTTTATAAAATTATTTATTTTTTGCACATGCGGGTTACATATCAATTTATACGACCATTATTGACTCACCTTGATACTCAATCATGCAATATACCATGGATATGAAAATAAATAGATTGATCTCGAATCATAAAAATACAAACCAAAATCTCGTGTCACTCATTGACGACTTTTGTCACACCCTAAGTTTAATGGATCTGAGATAAATGCGTATAGCAATAAAATTTTCTATTTGGCAAAGTGTAATCTGCCCATTTATTTCTTTTGGCGAATAAGAGAGGGCATATGGTAACCGACATCTAAGTAAGTAAAGATTTTAATTTAGGTTATTCTACTATTTAAAGAAAAAAGATTTTGTTAAGCAAAAAGGTAATTATTGCATGAGTTGTCGCCAAATGTATAGTATGCCTTGTTTGTCTGAGTATTGTGCTAGTTAGGTTGTAATGTAACCTGGTGAGAAACCAACTGGATTGACTGGTCTCATATCCATTATGCAGGATTATCATTTATGTTTCTCTCAAAAATTGTAAGCCATTAAGAAGGACAAATACTGAATTGAGTGACACTTGTTAAGTTTCACTAAGTGGAATGAGGTGACATTTATATATATGTGAGAAAGGTTCTGAAGAAGGTTCTTCTTTCTACAATATTACTCTTTGATTTTTTTCTCTCAAATCTAATTTTATTTCTTCTCTGTTAAGTTAGAAACTAATGTTCTTGGTTAAATCAGTGGTTATTCCTTATTTGAGTAAGTATCACCGCTTTGCATGTAAATTTTTGAAAGAGTAATTTTGTAAGTGGTATATGAACAGTAAGTTGTTAGTACAAGGTCTTGCATGGGGGTTATCCATGACTGAAATGTTAACAATATGTGTCTAAATGGGTTTTAATGTTGAATATGTGTTTTTTAAGCAGTTGTTGCTATTGGTTCGGAAAAGATGTCAAAGTCTAGAGCTTTAAATTGCAGTAGGTGAGTCTTAGATGAGTCCCTAATAACGACTCTCACAAGTCTTTCTAGATAGTTCTCTTGTGATCGATGATGTATAGGTACTGGTATAAATGCTAAAAATATATGGTATTGTGTCCTTGTGAGTCAAGTATGTAATGAATTGTAAAAAAATGAGTGTATGTGATTCTATGAAACAATTATGTGTGTGTGTCTGGGATGTATACTGTGATACATGAATGTATTGATGTGTGTGAAATGTGTATTGAAGTATGATTTGGTTAAAGAATTGAGTATAACCCACATGAATGTGTATGTATGTTAGATATTAGTTGCATAATTGAAAATGTTGGAGAAATTAGGGTAACAGAGTATTAGGAGATTATGTGATGTGGGTTTTAACACCGTGGTGGTATTTGATGAAGTTCGTTAGGACAGTAAACACAAATTTCAGTATGACAATTCTAAAAAAAGGTCATGGCCATGGCACATTCTGAAAAAGGGTGGATGAGTTGTATTTATCGACTTGGGTTTTCTGCGTATCCTAGGGCGATGATGGGTAAACCTCACTCAATGTGAGTATAGGCAAATTTATATCGCAAACATAACAGTTCTTGTGGTGCCTTGGTGGCATCCAAATAGGGCCTTTGTGGCATTATCAGTAATACCTTTATGGTAAATTTTGTTTGGCCTTTGTGGCACATTCTATTGGCCCTTGTGGCGTACTTTTGATAAGCCTATGTGGTGTATCCTATATGTCGCCTTTGTGGCATATTCTGTTTGACCTTTATGGTAAATTCTGTTTGGCATTTGTGACGCATTCTATTGGTCATTATGACGTTTTTCTGCTAAGCCTATGTGGCGCATCCTCTATGTCGCCTTTGTGACGCATTATATTGGTTCTTGTGGCGTACTTCTGCTAAGCTTATATGGCGTATCCTATATGTCACCTTTATGGTGTATTCTAATTTTACCTTTGTGGTGTATTCTGTTTGGCATTTATGGCATACTCTTTTAAGTTTATGTGGTGCTTATTTATTAAGTTCTGGATAAATTATGAGAAATTCTCTAATCGATAAGACTTTGATAAAGTTGTATTATATCTGGAGTTATTTTGGATTGAATAGTCCTGTGATGTAATCGAATGAATCTATGTGTTTAAGGAGGTTATCCACTGTAATCATTTGTCAGTTTATAATATGGATGTATTCTCAATGATAATAGATATACAAGTGTTCAACGGTCTAATTTCGTTTGTGATATGTAAGGATTGAAAATATGAGTTATTGATATCCGCCATATTTGAATAGCATCATGTTTTGACTCTCAAATTATCGTGTAAATATACGCCAATGAACAGTGTTTGTGAACAGATGATTTGGAATAAACGATGCAAGTGGTCTAAATAGAGAGGCAAAGGTAGTATTGTTTGGTTAGATCTGAAGTCAGCCAATGAATTAAGTTAAGAATGATTCATTAAGTATGGTAAGTGCCGCATAAATATTTATATGTTTGCTCAACGAGGTAAAGGTATGAGTTAAAGACAAATTTGGTAAACTAAATAATCTGGAGGAAGAGTTCAGCATGAAAGGTTAAAAGGTAAAATGTGTTTCAAATTCACTAAGCTCATGTAACTTATAAATGTTTTGTTTATGTTTCAGGTTATGCTGTATGAATGAGACCACCTGGAGAGACAAGTCAGTAGTACACCATAGAAACGACGATCTGGGATATTATGCATATAATGGACATCTTTAGATTTTGGCATATTGTAGGATTATGTCCGCTCATGTAACTTATAAATGTTTTGTTTATGTTTCAGGTTATGTTGTATGAATAAGACCGCCTAGAGAGACAAGTCAGTAGTACACTATAGAAACGACGATCTGGGATATTATGCATACAGTGGACATCTTTAGATTTTGGCATATTGTAGGATTATGTCTTGAGTCTCTGTCTTTAGCAAACTATTAGTGTTATAATTTTTTTTATTTAATTTGATGTATTACTTTATTTTATTTTTAAATACCTTTCTTTTGTTATTTAATATTGAATCTTTAAATATACGAATAAGAAAAATGTTTTAAGAAAAGAATAATCATTGACTGTTTTGGAATTTTGCTAAGTTTGTGAAATAATACCTAAGATTTAGACCTGGTGGATCAGGTCCAGTTGATGGTGTTACAACTTTCGCTTTTCCTTTCCTTCTTGATGGCTCGATGTCGTCTTTATCTACGATTGATAATTAACAATGGAACAATATCAAAATTTATCCAATTCACATTCAAATATAAAGTCAAACATATTTTGCATTTTATTCAATTTAGTTCCTAAACTCGAGATAAACATATCTTTCAATATTTAGCATCGGATTAAAATACGATTTCACATTAACTCATTAGGGACTTTATACTTTCTATTCCTAGCATAATGTCATGACAGGTTTTCACTTTATTCAATTTGATCTCTAATGTTACAAAGTTGACAACCAAGTTTATTAAGCTTTACAATTTAGTCATTTTCATAATCTAAACTTAATATATATCAAATTCAAGCCTAATTCATCAATTTCTCAACAATGATAACTTACTAAAATTTCAAAAATTGATCAAATTGATACATAAGCTAGCCAAATAAAGCTCTCATGATTCAATTTCCATAAAAATCAAAGTAAAATGACTTAGAGACTTATTTGAAATAATGACTAAATAGAGCTTTCAACAATGGAGGTTTTTCTCCTTTCTTTTCTTTTTGTTTGATGGTGGAGAAAGAAAAATTGATTTTCATCTTTCTTTCTACTAAATTGAACTATTTATACTAAAGTTTAATCTTGATTAATTTAGTTAATTATGATTTATTACTTTAATTAATCTAAATTATTTTCTTTAATCCTAATTACACAAATTAAAGGGACATCATCATCAAAGTCCACTATCCACTAATTAAAATTGGTTTATTAACTATTTTAGTTCTTTGGATAATTGCTATATAAGTCCTCAAACCTTTTCTTAATTAAAACTCAATAGAGATTGAACTTTTACAATTTAGTCCATGAGCCTTAATTAACTATTTTTTCGACTAAATTACTTAACCAAACTTCAATATATTTTTCTAATGTAAATATTCTTATTTTATATTTACAAACTCAGTTTATGCAAGTGAGACTCCGAAATCACATTTTTCAACATCATTGGAAACCGAGTCATTACAATTAAGGGTCTCTTAGCACCTCAAGATGCTAAGAAAATTTTTAGTATTCCTCTTTGGAATTCTAGGCCATCAGACCAACTTATATGGCATTTTTCTAAAGATGGTTGGTACAATGTGAAGTTAGGATATCGTGTTGCACTCCAAGCTAGCACTAACATATCATTATTGGATGTTGATGGTTCTTGGTCTCAGCTTTAAAACTTGGTTTTTTCACCAAAAATTAAGTATTTTATTTGGTGAGGGTTGCAACATTTTATTCCATCTAATTCTAGATTACTTGAGAAAGGTTGTGCTATTGATCCAAGTTATGGTAGATGTGGGGACATTGAGAGTTTGACGCATGTTATCATGCATTGTTAGATTGTTACAGCTATTTAAAACAATGTTGCAATGGTTTTTGCTCATACTTTGTGTAAAAGCTCGTTTTCAGTGAAACCAAAACAATGGTTTTGTGACCACAAATTTGAGTCTGAAAGAAAAAATTATTTTAATATTATTTTATGGTCTGCATTATGATTGAAATATTGCATGAAATTTTTGTAAAGAAATTTTACTGATTTCATGCTTAATCTGATAAAAAGGACCAAATTGCATAAACTACAAAAATTGAATTCTAGCAGGTAAAAGGATTAGATAGCTATGGAATTCAAAATTGGTGGCCCTTATATGGAAAATAGACCACTAAGAGGAGTTAGTAGATAAGTATGATTAGTCATCCATGTAAAATTTGATAAAGAAAATGACTAAATTGGAAAGTGGAAATAATAAAAGATGATAAATGATTAAATAACAAAATATCATCTTTTTCATCATCTTTCCCAAATAAAAATACATGGAAACCCTAGTTTAAAGCTTGAAGAATAGACAATCTTATATTTCTCAATTAGGTGAGTATGGAAGTCCTATTTTTGATAATTTTTATGTTTCCAAGATCATAATAGCTTAATTTAGCTATCTTGGGGATTAATTTGTAAAATTATCAAAGTATTAGGGTTTTTACATGGATGAATATGTATGAATTATGAAGTTTTAAGGTAGAAAATGAAAGGTTGTTAATAGATAAATAACTTTTGTAAAGTGAATTTTATGAAATTGTGATTTAGGGACTAAATTGAAAAGATATGAAATTCATGGAAAAATTTTGAATTTTGTGAAATACATGGGCTGCTAATGTTACATGTAAAAATCGGCTAGGCCTGGCATAAGGATTAAATTGCATGAATTTCATTTTTCGAGCCTAGGGTTAAAATTGTAATTAATCAAAAATGTAGGGGCAAAATGACAATTTTTCCAAAAATGTGAATTGGATTGAATTGAATATGAATTTTATTAAATTGATGTTAAATTCATTCGTATAGATCTGGATACTCAAATACGAAGTTAGATCGTGAAAAAAAAGTGTTAGATTAGTAGATTTTGCGTATACGAACACTTGTCAAGGTAAGTTCGTGTAACTAAATTGTGTATATTTATATGTTTGAATTGAATGTTGTATATGTGAATTGTGTAATTGTTATTTATATGAAATTAATTACATATCTAACAAAGTCTGATAAATGTTAAGTCTCGTTTGAATAAACGAAATTCGATGGATATAGGATTTTCCATATTGGTTATGGTCCTGCATATGTTGTGGACACACCATAGCTCAAAAGAGCGTTTCATTATTAGCCCTCTCAAGCTTCCCATTATATGATTCTTGCAAACTTCCCGTTAATAGCTCTTCGGAGCATCCCGATTGGTTGTGACTTGCATGTGTTGTGGACACACCGCAGCTCTTATTAGTGTCTCGATATATGGTTCTTCGAAACTTCCCGATTAAAGGCTCTTTGTGAGCTTCTTGATTAATGGCTCTCCTGAGCTTCCCGATATGGCTCGTTTGAACTTCCCGATATATTGCTATCCAGAGCATCCTGATCGGTTGTGATCTTGCATGTGTTGTGGACACACTGCAGCTCTTATTAGTGTCCCGATATATGGTTCTTCGAAACTTCCCGATTAAAGGCTCTTTGTGAGCTTCCTGATTAATGGCTCCCCTAAGTTTCTCGATATAGCTCGTTTGAACTTCTTGATATATAGCTATCCGGAGCTTCCCGATTAATGGCTCTTCGAAGCTACCCGTTATTGGCTCGCATGAGCTTCCTGAATATAGCTCTTATGAGCTTCCGTTATACAGTTCGGATAAGCTTCCCGTTACATGGCTCAAATAAGCTTCCCGTTAAATGGCTCGAGAGAGAAAGAGCTTCTCAATTATGTGCTCTAATGAGCACTCCTGAATATGAATTGACGGATTATAGTTTTGTACACTTCGAGTGTACTACTCGTGTATCCATCGATATTTTAAATGATTCAACGGGTAAAATTCTGACATGGAATAATATGAATCTGGGATGAATTGTTACGAGAATATATTTGAAATACAAGGATATGATTTGTACATGTTTCATGAATACTTGATGTGAAAAGTATAAGTATATGAAAATTTATTATTGATGAGCTCATATATGTTTCTTGATATTCATGTGAATTGCATGACTAACATGCTTGATGAGGATTTGTGTTTAGGCAATTGGCCAAATTGGTTTGAGCATGTTTAGTTAGCTTACCTTAATTGTGAAGTTAATGGTAAGTTAATTTCTTATTATACGAACTAACTAAGCATTAAATGATTACTTTGTTTTATTTCCTTTGTTTTATAGTAACCTGGAAGCTCGTTAAGGTTGGAAGCTGGTCGGAGCCACATCACACTATCAATCACCCTTTTTCGGTATAATTATTAACTCAACTTTGGTATAATGGCATGTATAGGTTAATTTGGCCATTGATGGTATGTAAATAATTTGTTGTGATTAGCCTTTCGAATGGCATATGTTTGATACATTTTGATATATATATATATATAAGTATATGGCCTTATCATGGTTGATATGTGTTTTGGTATAATTTATTGATGGTTAACTAATAAGCTAATTATAACATGGCTTGAGTTGGTATAGATATGAAAATATATATGTAAGTGATCAAATTGTTAAGCATGAATACTTGATTATATAAGATGATATGATATGCATAAGACTTGGTTTTGAGTTGATTCAAATGTTTTATATTGGATTGAAAATGTGTTTAAGTGTTAATGTAGGTGGAGGACAAGTTTGGGTGAGAAATACGGCTTGGAAATGACCTTATTTTGTTCACACAGATAGAGACATGGGCGTGTGTCTCAGCCATGTGTGACATACGGCCTAGCACACGGGCGTATGACTTGGCCGTGTGACCCAAGTCAGAGAGTTACACAGCTACGGACACGGGTTAAGGCACGACCGTGTGCCTTATTTTAAATGCCCACATAGCCTAGCCATTTGGGCGTGTCTCTTGGCCGTGTGAACCACAAGGCCTGGCCACGTGGGCATGTGTCTCCTGCACTTAGAAAAAAAATTTGAGATTTTGCGAAAAATTCTTTGAGAACCCAGTTTAGTCCCAACTTGTTTCTAATGCATATTTCGGGCATCGAGGGCTCAATTGAGGGACAATATAATTGATTTTGATTGGCTTCTAACATGATTGCTAAATACTATGAAATGCCTATTATATGCTCTGTAAATTTCGATAATGCTTTGTAACCCTGTTCTGGCGACAGATATGGGTTAGGGGTGTTACACTTTGTTAATTGATTTTATGCATTACATGTTACATCATACGAATTCCACTCTTAGAGAACGTTTTCTTGTTATTTCTTAGAGTATATGATTCTATTAGAACCTATTTTGTTGGAAGAAAGTGGTGACTTAACCTTCCCAAATAGTGTATTTTGTAGATAAGTTTTTTCAGGATTAGCGAGAGGCGAATATGGTTTTCCAATGTGTAGAAAGTGCATCCTTTGGGTAGCCTCCTTATCTGTTGTATTAGATGAGATCTCCATCTAGCAGTTTTAAATGTAATATGGACACTTTTATCTCATCGGAATGGAACATAATTGTCTTGGTAGCTATTGTTCGCAGAGACCAGAGTCAGTTTATTAAAGGGTAAGCTATTATGCTGAATGCTACATTGGAACCAATTATTGTTGAAACTACGACCATTCAAGAGGCCCTCTCGTAGATTAAGTCTCTCTCTCTTTTTTGACAATGTAATGGTTGAGTTTAATTGCAAAGTAGCCATTGATTTGTGTTCTCGTTGTCGTTTGTGTCATAATTTAGTCTTTTATTTCAAGACTTTAGTTTTGAAAGTATTTACAAGCTTTCTCCTTTCATTGGACGTGTTGTAATGCAAATAAGGCCACTCACTATTATATGCTCATAATGTTATTTGGAACTCTCCTCATTTTTTACTTAATTGTTTTCAATAAGATTTTATACCTCTTTTTAATGTTTTTCGAGGGATTTAGGTCCAGGTGTAGTGAGGAGGCGTATTGGCTTGGATTTAGATTTCCCTCATTTATTGTGTCTTGGTTACTCTTTTTGTTTTGTTAATATTGTTTACAAACATTACATGAATAGTCAAATTATTAAAGAATTTTAAGATATCATTGATAATTGAGTTTGGCAATAATCAAGATGACAAGATACAATAAAGGCTAGCATGTTTATTACGCTCACCATCACAACCAACTTTTGTTGCTATAATTGATCAAAAAAGAAAAGAACTATAGTTGCTATATCAACAATAACAACAAACACAATATTTGTTCTTTTTTCCTATGTTGTAATGAGTGGTTGAGTTATTTGCTAGCTTAATGACCACCAAATTTAAGTAGATATCATCGAAGAAGGTCGGCAACATACTAGCTTTTCATGAATTTGTTTGGTTTTTCCCACTTAAGAGGAAACCATCAACAAAATGAGACCATAGCTCTCAAACTCATCCTTCTATCTTTTTTGGAAGTTGAGAAATTTTACAGAGAAAGCAAAGACACCGAAAAATAAGATGCAAAAGCCGATTAGTACGGCCACCGCGGGTCCTGTTACATCGGGATCAATGCCGAAGACTGTTGATACATACTCTTTCACGGTGCCTTTAAATGCCGGTTCAACAATCATGGTTTCGACATCGCCAAGCTGAGAGCTGATAATACCCTTTAAAGTCCATGCAACAGGACAAATGTAGTAGAACCAGATCCACCATCCTGGAATTCTCTGCAGTCCAAATCAAAATGGTTCATTCCATGATTGAGAACCACACTTCCTAAATACCAACTCTTTATCAATAATTTACATAAATCAATTGATCTCTTATATGTCTATTTTTAGGAAATGGAGAAAGAGAAAAAGTTAAAAAAAAAACAGCAGGGATTATTTAACCATAGACCCAAATCAAAGGTTTGAATAGTGGTTTCCTTAACGTTTCCCTAGATACAAGTACTTTTGTGGAGTATGGCCACATGTTTTATAAAAATAAAAGCCCTAATGCTCCCCTAACATTATAGAACAAATTAGCAACTTGTACCCAAAATACCTAGAAATGAGAAAGTTAGAAATATGAGATCAACAGTAGAATATGCAGAGAGCTTTTGTACTACTTACTGGCTTTGGGATAAGAAAACCAGAGAGGAGATTCCAGAAAGAGTAAAAGGCAGAAGAGACGACAGCTGCCATATGTTGAGAAGGTGTGAGACCAACGGCCATCAAACCATAAAAGGTGAAATAGGTGAAGGTAAGGAACATGATGACAAGATAAAGGAAAAATTTACCTGCAATAAGAGAGAGATTCTTAGAAGCAAAGTTGCATTTATTGTAGACAATTGGGTCACATATATTTCTAGTAATTAGTACCGACTACAATCAGATACTGGGTTCATGAAATACATATATTTTAATCAAAAGAAAGTCATGTTTGTTTCTTATTACATATGAAAGGCAGTCACATTCATTCTCTAGCAGGCTAGAGTCCCTGGGAGTTGGCTCATTTGAGGGTAGGTAAATTGAAACAAAAACAAATAAAAGACGACTTAATTTAAAGAAATAGCAGGGCAACCATCACTCTATTACATAAAATGGCGTTGTTAAAGTGAAATAAGGAATCTTACTAGCTGTCCTTTCAAAATTAATCATGAAATATGTGATGACCCCAAACAAAATTGTTTGAGCAACAATGTATGGAAGCTCCACAAGGCCCTATTCCAAAAACAACCGAAGCGTGTGTTAGTACTTAATTTTTTAGGACAAAATAAACTGCATGCTAAAACTAATTACCTGGGCTGCAGCATAAGAAGTTGGAGCGTACAATCCTGCTGCTTTCTCTCTATAGAACACTGTTCTCTCAATAGATACAATTGGTTGTACTGAGGAAGCATTATTGATCCCAAGAAATAAGCATGCGGAATAAAGGGCACCCATAACCATAAACAAACCTTTAGTTGTATCCCTGTATAAACAATATGCACACCAAATGATTTAGTAGGTTTGTAGAACAATGGCAGAAAATGACATCATAAACATGCATGACGCAAATTAGAGGTCAAATGAACAATGATTTTGTTTAAGCCATTTTCGAGTATTTGGACTTCAGCACAAAACATAAAGTAACCAAAATTAATACTTGCCTTTTGTTACCAACATCCCAATAAACGGAGCCTAATAGTAATGCGCACACCGTCGTAAAAACCAGTCTCACCAAGTTGTAACGAGGACTTCTCCAATACACAAGGTTTTGCTTCTTGAGGCAAATTAGGAACTGAGACAGTTGGTCTTGTGAATATACGGAAGGAAATTTTAATGGTTGTGAACCAGGAGGAGGAACACTCAAACGCGTAATGGAACCTTCCACTTCCCTGTAACGTGGATATCAAAATGTCTACTTTTGCAGCTTGAGAGCAAGTTAAACCGATTAGTAACATGACAACACAATAATTACCTATACTCTGCAGAATTTGTGTATATATCTGCGAAATCTCTACCAATTCTCTGCTCTGCTACAGGGTTAGTAATCTCAAGCATCCACGTTGCGGGGTTGTATCCATCAGGAATAGAGGGAATGCCATCAATTCTCTATTAGAGTAAAGAAATATGAAGATATAAATAATCTCCATTCTGATAATTATTTTAATTTGTGAATATGTTGAAATCTCGTAAATACCTAAAGAAGTCTAAAGGAATGTGAATGCATATAGTTTCCTTAGTGCATTGTAGTTATAGTTTGCTGATCTTAAACTTGCATGCTCCAGATAGTCTGAAACCATACATAAAATGCCAACAATAAAGCTTGGCATTTGTGCCTAAATTGCATACTAATTACTAAAGTATTCTAGCCCATGACTTACAAACACGGACACGCAATACAAGTATGACATGATACGGACAGGGTGATAGATCTTTAAAATTTTGAGAGAAAATGAGCATTTCCAAATTGAAATGTTAGGAGAGAAAATAAGTGAGGGATGTATATTAATTAAAAATTATTCATTTTTCAAAAATTTCATTTTATTTTCCTTTCATTTTTCTACTTTACCAACTAATGAATAGATCTAATTTTTCAATATTTCTTACCAAACATGATTATGGAAAGAGAAATAGTATTTTCTATAATTCTATTTTTCTACTTTTTCAATTTATTATCTTCTAATTTTCTTTTCACTCCTTCGAATAAAGTCTTAAAAAGGGAAAGATTAGAAAATCTTTTTTTTTTTTTTCATTTTCATTTTCTTTTATTTTCATCATTTCATTTTTTTCCTATCATTCTAATTTTCTAATTTTTCATCTTTCAAACCTACCAAAAAAAAAGAGCTTTAAATGGTAAAATTAAGAAGTTTTTGTCTTTGTTTTCCTTTTTCTTTCCTCTCTTTTCATCTATTTTCTTCGACCTAAAAATACTGTCGTTGTCATTGTCGACCACCATTAACGGTGTCAGAATAAATTTAAAAAATACCCTCATCAGATCCCTATCAACCAATAAAAGTAGATTTTTGGAAATCTTAATAATAAAGCGTAGACCAGGGTTTCAAACAAAAAATTTCTACCACTATTTTGATGTTTTCAGCCACTTTCAACCACCAAAATCCCATGTACACACGTCTGTTGACCGTATCAGACCATGTTCAATTTTTTATTCTGGTGTGTCCTGACATGTTCGGTACGTATTCTAGCATGTCTGTGTCAGACACTAATACGAAATAGGTATGACGGGATCTCCGGTGCGTTCGTGCTTCATAGTTTCTAGATAGTATGGATTCTGGAACGAAGCAGAAAAAAAATTTCAAATTTATCTTAAAGCAATGCACCTCGTGACATATCTATAGCATTTCGCTAAAGACTGACCTTCAATGTATTCTTGTAAATATGAAAAGTGAGTAATCAGTGTATCATTCTTACTTAGTTATGTTTTTCTCTTCAGCACAATGATAGTAATAGTGAGAGTGTAAGTCACCTGGAAATAGTCTATCAAAATCTGCGAGCGCACTCCAAGTTTCCCTCCATATATAACCCGACCTCCTCGTTTCAAAAGCAGCAGCTAGATATGAAAATTTATAGGCAAACTTAGATGAAATGCAAAGTACTATTTAAGCTTCTTAACCTAGCTATCGCAATGGCATTTAAAACATTATACTCAGATAAACCTCGTCGAATGCTTCAAAAATGTCAATACTGGGTTGATGAATAGTGCACACCACAGTTCTTCCAGTGTCAACAGTATTACGAACAGTTCTCATCACAATTGCTGCAGCCCGTGCATCAAGTCCAGATGTAGGCTCATCCATGAATATAATGGAAGGATTTGCAACAAGCTCCACCGCAATAGTTAAACGTTTTCTTTGCTCTGTTGATAAGCCACTGCTACCTGGTAAACCAACTATAGCATTCCTTAGTGTATCAAGCTCTACCAAACGCATCACTTCTTCAACAAACTCCTATAGGTAAGTGTGCAAAAAAGAATATGAGAAATGCACTGAAGTGAAACTAGACTAAGTACAAAACAAATATAAATTGCTGAAAGGATTATGCAGCTCACAACTTTCTGGTCTTTGCTAATTTCTTTGGGAAGACGAAGACTGGAGGAAAACCAGAGAGACTCCTCAACCGTGACTTGAGGAGAATGTATATCATTTTGCTCAACATATCCTGAAATTCTGGCAAATGTTTCCTGTACCTTTGGGTATCCTGATATCTTAATATCCCCTTCAATGTATCCACCGGTTTTCCTCCCGGAAAGCACGTCCATCAATGTAGTCTTTCCCGCTCCGCTGGACCCGACTAAGGCCGTAAGAACACCTGGAGTGAATACTCCACTAACATTTGAGAGGAGCTGCAATCTCGTTTCAGGTATGCCTTGTGCACTCATTTCCTGAGATATTGGATAAAAGGAAAACAGGGAAA
>JABFAF010280045.1:0-21347 GCA_013677275.1 Gossypium schwendimanii | reverse complement strand
TATAGAAATATGAATTTAAAGGATTAGGAGCATCAAATTCACTAATTTACATAATTAATTATCCAAAAACGCATTAAGAATGAAATTAAAATGTTACTTTTATGACTTATCAAACTCACATTTTCATTATTTTTTTCTGAAAAGGAAACATAATGGTAAAATTGTTTTAAAAATTTAAATTGATCTCACCACTTATAAGTGTTAAGGTTGTATTAAAAACCCTAATGAAATCCACTCCGAAAACCTATAAATTGGGTCTATTGTTATTTTATTTTCTTTCTTGCTTGATTTTCTTTATTGCTTTTTGTGTTTTGGTAACTAAAAAAATGATTAAGGGGGGTTTTTGATAAACTGAAAATTTAAGTATTGAAAAATTAAGTATTGAATTTTTTATTGTTAAATTTTATAAGTGTTGAATTTATATTAGAAAATTGTTTGTTAAATTAGTAAATTTAAGTATTGAATATAATTATGTTGTTTGATAAAAGTAAATATTGATTTTTAAAAGATTACTTTTTTTTTAATTTAATCTTATTAATATTATATTTATATTATTTTAAATAGTTTTGGATGAAATATAAATATCTTAATTTGAATATCTAATTTTTTTTCAAAAAAGGTATAATTTATTTCAATTTTTAATAAAATAAAATCAATTTAATATTTTTGCCACGTATCGACGACTTGTTTGATCAACTGAAAGGTGCCGCGGTGTTTTCGAAGATAGACCTTAGATCCGGGTATTATTATTTGAAGGTTAAAGAGTGTGATGTGCCAAAGACTGCTTTCAGAACTCGGTACGGCCATTACGAATTTTTGGTAATGCCATTCAGTTTGACCAATGCCCCTACTGCTTTCATGGATTTAATGAATTAGATTTTCGAATCTTATTTGGATAGATTTTTAGTTGTGTATATTGATGAAATACTAATCTATTCCAAGACAAAATCTGAACCTGCACAACACTTGAGGATTGTGTTACAGACTTTGAGAGAAAAACAGTTGTATGCGAAGTTTAGCAAATGTGAATTTTGGCTACACGAGGCTGGATTTTTAGGTCACATTGTATTAGGCAAAGGGATTTGAGTTGATCCAAGCAAAGTGTTTGCAGTGGTAAATTGAAAAAATTTGAAGAATGTTTCAGAAGTGCGAAGTTTTCTGGGTTTAGAAGGTTATTACTGACATTTCGTCAAAAACTTTCAATGATTGCTTCGCCGTTGACCCGATTATTACAGAAAAATGTTAAATTTGTTTGGTCCGATGAGTGTCAATAGAGCTTTGATCAATTGAAGAAAATGTTGACAGAAGCTCCGATTTTGACTCAGCTAGATTCAGGTGTACTGTATGTTGTTTACAGTGATGCATCTCTAAATGGTTTGGGTTGTGTACTGGTGCAGTCAGGAAAGGTAGTGGCCTATGCTTCTCGACAATTAAAGTCGCACGAGAAGAATTATCCTACACATGATCTTGAGTTGGCTGCAATCATATTCGCTTTGAAGATTTGGAGACATTATTTATACGGTGAGAAATGTTACGTGTTTACGGATCATAAAAGTTTGAAGTGTTTGATGACTCAGAAAGAGCTGAATTTGATATAGAGACGGTGGTTAGAATTGCTGAAAGATTATGATCTGGTAATTGACTACCACCAGGGAAAGGCTAATGTGGTTGCGGATGCACTTAGTCAAAATTCTTCACTGTTTGCACTCGAGCGTTGAACATTTATTTATCTCTTAATGAATATGGTTTTGTATTAGCAGAATTGAGAATGAAACATCTGTTTCTTCAATGAATTCGAGAATTGCAAGATGATGATCCAAAATTGGTGTTGAAACGATAGATGGTTTAGGACAATCTAGGTTCAGAGTATAGCATCGATGATAGTGGTATGTTGCGTTATCGTAATAGAATTTGTGTTTTGAATAATTTGAATTTGAAAAATGATATTCTTTCTGAAGCTTATAGTAGTATGTACTCTATTCATCTAGGTAGTACGAAAATGTTTAGTGATTTGAAACAGATGTATTGGTGGCCGGGTATGAAACGGGAAATTAGTGATTTCGTAGCTAAGTGTTTGATTTGTCAGCAAGTGAAAGTAGAACATCAAGTACCAACTGGTTTATTACAACCATTCATGATTCTTGAATGGAAGTGGGAACATATCACGATGGATTTTATATCTGGTCTACCTGTGACTCTGAGAAAGAAAGATTCGATTTGGGTGATTGTTGATAGATTGACTAAGTCGGCACATTTTGTCCCAATCAGAACAGACATTTCACTTGAGAAGTTAACGAAATTGTATATAGTAGAAATTGTGAGGTTACATGGGGTTCCAACATCCATCATTTCAAATTGAGATTCAAGATTTACATCCAGATTTTGAAGTAAACTACAAAAAGCTCTGAGCACTAAGTTAACATTTCATCCTCAAATCGACGAGCAATCAAAATGAGTGATTCAAATTCTAGAAGATATGTTGAGATGTTGTATACTCGAATTTGAAGGTAGCTAGGAAAGATATTTACCATTGGCTGAATTTGTATATAACAACAGTTATAAATCTAGTATAAAAATGGCACCATTCGAAGCTCTTTATTGGAGGAAATGTAAGACACCATTATATTGGTCTGAATTGAGTGAATCCAAACTAGTAATAGTTGATTTGATCCAAGAAACTTAAGATAAAGTTCGAATTATCCGGGACAATTTGAAAGCTGCTTCTGACCGCCAGAAATCGTATGCAAATTTGAAAAGAAGATATATAGAATTTGCGGTTGGTGATCGGGTATTCTTAAAAGTTTCTCTATTGAAGAAGGTTTTATGATTCAGTAGGAAAGGAAAACTGAGCCCAAGATTTATCTGACCATATGATATTGTTGAAAGAATCGACCTTATGGCTTATCGATTAGCTCTACCTCCGGAACTTGAGAAAATTCATAATGTGTTTCATGTATCTATGCTGAGACGGTACAAATCTGATCCTTCACACATGATTTCTCATAGCGAGTTGAGCTGCAACCAGATATGTCGTATTTGGAAGAACCGATGAGAATTTTGGCTTGACAGGTTAAAGTATTGCAAAATAAATAAGTACTGTTAGCAAAATTTTTGTAGCATCATCATGGTTCGGAGGAGACTACTTGGGAAATTGAAGAATCTATGAGATCACAATATCCGAACCTATTCCCAGGTAACAAATTTCGAGGATGAAATTTCCTAAAGGGGGAGAGTTGTAACAACCCAATTTTTAGTGGTGTCAGAAATAGTGGTTTGAGACCACTAAATCCGATGAGTGAGCTCGTAAATTTTATTATTTAGTATTTACGAGTCAAATGTGATTTTAGAAAGATTTTGAATTAGTAATTTATGTTTTATAAGGATTTACTAGGTTAAATGGTTTAGAAAATGAGATATCGAGATCTCGATTTTATAAATCGAGCCGTAAATTTTTTTACAAATATTTAGGGAGTGTCATTAAAGTAGTATTCAAGTTTCGTTAGAAAATTTTAACCTTTTGATAGTTAATTAATTTAAAAGGACTAAATTCAAAAAGGTGCAAAACTTGCTAATTAGGAAATTGTGATTAAATAGTATAAATAGTAAATAAGGGAGGACTAAAAGGGAAATTAGACACACATGAAATTTCTGGGCGGCATGAGTGTAGAAAATAAATAATGAAATAATGTGAACTAAGGGCAAAATTATAAATTTTGTAAAATTAAACAAATAAAATAGCAATTAAAGGATTTTCTAGACATATCTTCATCAATATTCTACCAAAAACAGCCATAGGAGAGCTCATAAAGCTGGTTTTTCATAGTTACTACAATTGAGTTCAATTCTTGTATATTTCTTGTAATTTTTATGTTTTTGAGACTTTTACTTTTAGATCCAACTATCTATTTCAATAGTTTTTTATTTTATTGGAAAATTTGGAAGTTACCATTGATGAATATATGATGTATTAGATGAATAAACATGGATTTAGAGCTTTAATTTTGTTGTATGATAATTTTATAAAGTGATTTTGAAAGTCTAGAATATTAGGGTTTGGTATTGAAATTCTAAAAATCAAGAGCTATATAATAGTCTAGAATATTTAGATAAATTATCAATTGAGAAAAATTAGCTCATTTGATAGACTAATTAGTAAGGGACTAAATTGTAAAAGTTGTAAACTTTGGGGTAATTGTGTAAATCTAAAAATTAAGGGGCATTAATTATGAAGTGAATTGGAACTAAAATATATACTAATAAATGAATAATTTATATTTTAGATTAAGAAGCTGTAGATACTCGTGAAAAAGAGAAATTAGCAAAATAGTCCCTAAACTTCTACAAATCATTCAATTTAACCTAGGTAAGTTCGTATAGTTAAATTTTAATAATTATATTGAATTGATGTATGATATTATGTATTTAGTATATTGTTTAAAAATGAAATATTGTTAAATTATGAATTTGAAGTGAATATCCGATTTAAAAGGAATGCGGGATTGAGTACAATTGTTTTGTGGCAATCAGTAAAGGAAGAATTTATAGCAAATTACCCAAGTAAATCGAGGCTCGACATTTGTTGCGAACTTTCGTGTTTACTTTCTGTTTAGCTCTCACGAGCTTTTGTTTAACTCATATGAGTTTTCGTTCAGCTCTTTTGTGCTTCTGTTTAACCCTTATGGGTTTCCGTTAAGCTCTAATGAGCTTCCGTTCAACACTTACGGGTTTTTGTTTAGCACTTATGTGCTTCTATTTAGTCTTTGGGCTTCTAAAAACGATGTACTCATATCCGTAAGCTATTCTTCAATTTGGTAACATTTGGTAAATGACTTATGTGATTGAAATTGAAAGCTTTATCGTTTATTATTGATATTGATTTGAAAGAAGTGTGTTCATCAATTTATGTTGTGTATGACAAGGAGAGTGCATGATTAATTTACGATTTAATTTATTATATTAAGTTCGGTAAGATTTATATTTAACCTATCGAACGTACTAAGCTTCATAAAACTTACTTGTGTTGTTTAATGCTCTTGTAGATTAATGTGAGGTCGGGAGATCGGATCAACACATCAAGCAACACTATCCAACTTAATCCGGTAGCTTTTGTAACGTATATTTTAGTTTATATGGCATGTATAGGGTTGGTTTGGAAATGAAATAATTTGAAATGTAGTTGTGAATGATATATGCTTTTATGTATGTAATTAGTAGTACATTTTGAAAAATCAATGAGATGGATTACATAAGTTTGAGTAAATGAGTATTTGTGATGTTATGTCATGCTTAAAACATGATCTTGGTTTGTGTTGATTGATTGTTTGGGATGTGTTGATGTATTAAAATGTTGTGTATAAGTTGAAATCAAAATGGATGAGAAAAGTGGCCTTAAAATGGCTTATTTTAGTCTACTCGGGCTGAGACACACGGGCAGAGACACAAGCGTGTGTCTCAGCCATGTGTGAAACACGGCCTAGCATATGGCCGTGTGGTCTGGCTATGTGTCCTCTGCATATTTAAAATTGAGAAACAGAATGCCTAGGTTTTTGCACACGGCCTAGCACATAGACGTGTGACCCTTGTACCTCAATTTCATTACACACGGCCTAGCACACGGGCGTGTGGCTTGGCCGTGTGACCCAAGTCAAAGAGTTACACAGGTGTATGCCTCATATCGAATGCCTACATGGCTTGAGACATGGGCGTGTCTTTTGGCCGTGTGAGTTTCACGGCCTAGCTATACGGGCGTGTGTGCCTTGCACCTATGGAAAATTTTAAAATTTTGCGAAAAATTCTTTGAGTTTTCGATTTAGTCTCAATTTACTTTTAATGCGTATTTTGAGCCTCGAGGACTCATACAATGGACAATATAAGTGTTTTATGAATGATTCTTGATATGTATATTGAATGTTATGAAATATTCGTATTTAATCCGTAAAATTTGGTAATACTCTGAAACCTTATTTCGGTGATAAATAAGGGTTAGTGGTGTTATATTTAATGGTATCAGAGTTACGGTTTAGCCGATTCTCAAATTGAATGTAGCGTGAAAATGTTTAGAAATACATGCCATATAAATCTGTGATATTGTGATGAGTACGATCCGATCTAACCTTTGTTTTCTTACAGATTGTAAAGATGTCAAAAAGATCTGAACGTGCTGATAACGATGAAATTGATAGTAGAACGCAAACATTGGTTCATGGGAAAGTAGTAATGTCTCAATTCCTCCGGCTCAAGAATAAGTACTTAAAAATATGTTATTTGGGTTAATGAATCAGTGGTTTAGTGAATTCATGCAAGAAGAAACTTGGCTCAGCAACCTCCTTCCCCTATTGTACCACCTGTAGAGCCTCTGGTTGTATCTTCACCTCCTCAAGTGACTAAATCCAGTAAACATACTTCAATAGAAAAACTTCAAAAGTGTGGGCCAAAGAATTTCGGGGTAGGTCAGATGATGACCCAGTCAAAGCTAAATATTGGCTTCAGAATACAGTAAGAGTTTTTAAAGAAATGACTTGTTCCCCCGATGATTATCTGAGATGTGATGTTTCCTTACTGAAAGAGGAAGGATATAATTAGTGGTTGACCATAGTGGTTGTTGTGCCAAAGGAGAAAATCTCTTGGGAATTCTTTCAAAGTGAATTTAAAAAGAAATATGTTGGTAAGAGATATTTAGACAAGAAAAAGAGGGAATTTCTTATCCTGCGCCAAGGAAACAGATCAGTAGCCGAGTATGAGAGAGAATTTGTATACCTCAGTAAATATACCTGAGAAATTGTACCAACCGAAGAAGAAATTTGTATTAGGTTTGAAGAAAGGTTGAATGATGAAATCATAATGATGATTGGGGGCACTGAAATATGAGAATTTATCGTTCTGTCAGATCATGCACAAAATATGGAAGAGGTGTACAACAGAAAAATGTAGTGAGATAGATGGAATAAAGGGTCTTCAAAAAGAAGTTCCTCTAAATCATTTTCACAATTGCCAGATAAAAAGTTTAGAAATGATTTCAGTCGAGCCACCTCAATGCCAAAACAATCAAATAAAAACAAGGTGATTCAACCTGATTACGGGGTATCTACTAGACCTACTGCTAGTGTGGGTAGTGTGCAAAATACCCCTAAGCCTAAATACAAGTATTGTGGAAAGTACCACTCTGTTGAGTGTAGAAGTAAAGTAGGGGCTTGTTATAAATGCGGAGCAATTGGTCATTTCATCCGAAATTGTCCCCAACTGTAAAAAGAGGATGAAGAGAAAAAAATAAATGGCCACTTCTCATAAAAGTAGACATTTGGGCCAAAATAGTGCCACTGAAACTATTCATTTGGGTATGAAAGATACTGCTACTCGGTCAGAAACTAGAGCACCTACATATACTTATGCTATCCGAGCTAGAGAAGAAGCTACGACCCCAGATGTGATTGTTGGTACATTCTATCTCTTTAATGTTATTGTATATGTATTGCTTGACCTTAGGTCTACTCATTCTTATGTTTGCACTGCATTAGTAACAGAAAAGAAATTGCTTGTTGAGTCTACTGATTATGATATTCAAGTTACTAATCCATTAGGCCAAAGTGTAATAGTTAATTTAATGTGTCATAATTGTCCACTGAAAGTGAAAAGCTGTGAATTCCCTTCTAATTTAATGTTGTTACCCTTTCGGGAATTTGATGTTATTCTGGGAATAAATTGGTTATCGATGCATGATGCCGTAGTAAATTGTAGACAAAAATAGATTGATTTGAAATGTGAGATAGGAGAAGTGATTTCTGTTGAGTCTGAGAATCCGAAAGAAATTGTTAGAATTATTTCAGCTTTTACACCTCAGAGATTGATGCGAAAAGGTAATGAGACATTTCTAGCCTACATTCTTGATACTCGAAATTTTGAATCAAAGCTAGAACAGTTACCGGTTGTTAATGAGTTTGCTGATGTATTTCCTAAAGAATTACTAGGTTTACCACCTGATCGTGAAGTTGAGTTTCTGATTTATGTGATTCCTAGAACAAATCTGATATCAATAACACCATATCGTATGGCACCAGCTAAATTAAAAGAATTAAAGGCACAGTTGCAAGAGTTACAAGACCGAGGGTTTATTAGATCGAGTATGTCTCTTTGGGTTCCACCTGTTCTATTTGTGAAAAAGAAAGACAGTTCTTGGAAACTGTGTATACGTTACAGACAGTTGAATAAGGTTACAATTAAAAATAAATATCCTTTGCCACGTATCGATGACTTTTTTGATCAACTGAAAGGTGCCGCGGTGTTTTCAAATAAAGACCTTAGATGTGGGTATTATCAGTTGAAGGTTAAAGAGTGTGATGTGCCAAAGACTACTTTCAGAACTCAATACGATCATTATGAATTTTTGGTAATGCCATTCAGTTTGACCAATGCCCCTGCTGCTTTTATGGATTTAATGAATCAGATTTTCCAATCTTATTTGGATAGATTTATAGTTGTGTTTATTAATGATATACTAATCTATTCCAAGATAGAATCTGAACATGCACAACACTTGAAGATTGTGCTACAGACTTTGATAGAAAAACAGTTGTATGCGAAGTTTAGCAAATATGAATTCTAGCTTTATGAGGTTGGATTTTTGAGTCACGTTGTATCAACCGAAGGGATTCGAGTTGATTTGAGCAATGTATCTACAGTGGTAATTTGGAAAACTCCGAAGAATATTTTAAAAGTACGAAGTTTTCTGGGTTTAGCAAGTTATTACCGACGTTTCGTTAAAAACTTTTCGATGATTGCTTCGCCGTTGACTTGATTATTACTGAAAAATGTTGAATTTATTTGGTCCAATGAATGTCAGCAGAACTTTGATCAGTTGAGGAAAATGTTGACAGAAGCTCTAGTCTTGACTCGGCAAAAATCGGGTGTACCGTATATTATTTATAGTGATGCGTCTCTAAATAGTTTAGGTTTTGTACTAATGCAGTCAGGAAAGGTAGTGGCCTATGCTTCTCGAAAATTAAAGTCGCACGAGAAGAATTATCCTACACATGATTTTGATTTGGCTGCAATCACATTCGCTTTGAAGATTTAGAGACATTATTTATACGGTGAGAAATGTTACGTGTTTACGGATCATAAAAGTTTGAAGTACTTGATGACTAAGAAAGAGTTGAATTTGAGATACAGACGGTTGTTAGAATTGCTGAAAGATTATGATCTGGTTATTGACTACCACCTAGGAAAGGCTAATGTGGTTGCAGATGTAGTTGGTCGAAAGTCGTCATTGGTTGCACTTCGAGCGTTGAACGCTCATTTATCTCTTAATGAAGATGGTTCAGTATTAGCAGAATTGAGAACGAAACCTTTGTTTCTTCAACGAATTCGAGAAGTGCAAGATGATAATCCGAAATTGGTGTTGAAACGACAAATGGTTCAGGACAAGCTGAGTTCAGAGTATAGCATCGATGATAGTGGTATGTTACGTTATCATAATAAAATTTGTATTCCGAATAATTCTGATTTGAAAAGTGATATTCTTTCTGAAGCTCATAGTAGTATGTACTTCATTCATCCAGGTAGTACGAAACGGGAAATTTGTGAATTCATAGCTAAGTGTTTGATTTGTTAGCAAGTGAAAGTAGAACATTAGGTACCAACGAGTTTATTACAACCAGTCATGATTCTTGAATGGAAGTGGGAACATATCACAATGGATTTTGTATCCGGTCTACCTGTGACTCTGAGAAAGAAAGATTCGATCTGGGTGATTGTGGATAGATTGATTAAGTCGGCACATTTTATCCCAGTCAGAATAGACATTTCACTGGGGAAGTTAGCGAAATTGTATATAGCAGAGATTGTGAGGTTACATGGGGTTCCAACATCTATCATTTCAGATTGAGATCTGAGATTTACATCAAGATTTTGGAGTAAACTACAAGAAGCTCTGAGCACTAAGTTAAATTTCAGCACAGCGTTTCATCCTCTAACCGACGGGCAATCAAAACGAGTGATTCAGATTCTAGAAGATATGTTGAGATGTTGTATACTCGAATTTGAAGGTAGATAGGAAAGATATTTACCGTTGGCTGAATTTGCATATAACAACGATTATCAATCCAGCATAAAGATGACACCGTTCAAAGCTCTTTATGGGAGGAAATGTAAGACGTCATTGTATTGGTCTGAATTGAGTGAATCCAAACTAGTAGGAGTTGATTTGATCCGAGAAACTGAAGATAAAGTTTAGATTATCCAAGATAGTTTGAAAGTGGCTTCTGACTGTCAGAAATCGTATGTAGATTTGAAAAGAAGAGATATAGAATTCGCGATTGGTGATTGGGTTTTCTTAAAAGTTTCTCCATCAAAGAAGGTGCTACGATTCAGTAGGAAAGGAAAACTGAGCCCAAGATTTATTGGGCCATATGAAATTGTTGAAAGAATCGACCCTGTGGCTTATCGATGCTGAGACGGTACAGATCTGATTCTTCACACATGATTCCTCATAATGAGATTGACCTGCAACCAGATATGACATATTTGGAAGAACCAGTAAAAATTTTGGCGCGATAAGTTATAGAATTACGAAATAAACGAGTACCATTAGCAAAAGTATTGTGGTATTGTCATGGTTCGAAGGAGGCTACTTGGGAAGCAGAAGAATTTATGAGATCACAATATCCGAACCTATTACTAGGTAAGAAATTTCGAGGATGAAATTTCCTAAAGGGAGAGAGTTGTAACAGCCCAATTTCAGTGGTGTCATAAACAGTGGTTTGAGACCACTAAATCTGATGAGTAGCTCGTAAATTTTATTATTTAGTATTTACGAGACAAATGTGATTTTAGAAAGATTTTGAATTAGTAACTTGTGTTTTATAAGGATTTATTAGGTTAAATGTTTTAGAAAATGAGGTATTGAGCCATTGATTTTATAGACCAAGTCATAAATATTTTTACAAATATTTACAGAGTGTCATTAAGGTATTATTAAAGTTTCGTTAGAAAATTTTAACGTTTTGATAGTTAATTAATTAAAAATGACTAAATTGAAAAAGGTTCAAAACTTGCTAATTAGAAATTGTGATTAAATTGTTTAAATTGTAAATAAATGAGGACAAAAAGGGCAGTTAGACACAGATGAAATGGCTGGGTAGCATGAGTGTAGAAAATAAATAATGAAATAATGTGAACTAAGGGCAATTGTAAATTTTGTAAAATTAAACAAATAAAATAGCAATTAAAGGATTTTCTAGACATTTCTTCATCAATATTCTGCCAAAAATAGCAATAAGAGAGCTCCTAAAGCTGGTTTTTCATAGTTACTGCAAGTGAGTTCAATTTTTGTTTATTTCTTGTAATTTTTATGTTTTTGAGACTTTTTCAATTAGGTCCAACTATCTATTTCAATAGTTTTTGCTTTTATTGAAAATTTTGGAAGTTACCATTGATGAATATAGGATGTATTAGGGGAATAAACATGGATTTAGAGCTTTAATTTTGTTGTATGATAATTTTATAAAGTGATTTTGATAGTTTAGAATATTAGGGTTTGGTATTAAAATTCTGAATATCAAGAGTTGTATAATAGTCTAGAATATTTAGATAAGTTATCAATTGAGAAAAATTAGCTCATTTGATAGACTAATTAGTAAGGGACTAAATTGCAAAAATTGTAAAAGTTGGGGTAATTGTGTAAATATGAAAATTGAGGGGTATTAATTATGAAGTGAATTTGAACTGAAATATATACTAATGAATGAATAATTTATATTTTAGATTAAGAAGCCGTAGATACTCGTGAAAAAGAAAAATTAGTAGAATAATCCCTAAACTTCTAAAAATCATACAATTTAACCCAGGTAAGTTCGTATGGTTAAATTTTAATAATTATATTGAATTCATGTATGATATTATGTATTTAGTATATTATTGAAAAATGAAATATTTTTAAATTATGAATTTGAAGTGAATATCCAATTTAAAAAGAACGCGGGATTGAGTACAATTGTTGTGTGGCGATCAGCAAAGGAAGAATTGAGGACAAATTACCCAAGTAAATCAAGGTTCGGCATTTGTTGTGAACTTTCGTGTTTACTTTCTGTTTAGCTCTCATGAGCTTCTGTTTAACTCATATGAGTTTCCATTCAACCCTAATGAGTTTTTATTCAGCTCTTTTGAGCTTTTGTTTAACCCTTATGGGTTTTCGTTCAGTTCTAATGAGCTTCCGTTCAACCCTTACGAGTTTCTGTTTACCACTTATGTGCTTCTGTTTAGCCTTCGGGTTTCTGAAAATGATGTACTCATATCCGTAAGTTGTTCTTCGATTCGGTAAGATTTTGTAAATGACTTATGTGATTGAAATTGAAAGATTTATCATTTATTATTTATATTGATTTGAAAGAAGTGTGTTCATTATTTTATGTTGTGTATGGCAGGGAGAGAGCATGATTAATTTACTATTTATTTTATTATATTAAGTTTGGTAAGATTTATATTTAAAGCTTACTTGTGTTGTTTAATGTTCTTGTAGATTAACGTGAGGTCGGGAGATCAAATCAACACATCAAGCCATACTATCCAACTTAATCCGGTAGCTTTTGTAACGTATACTTTGGTTTATATGGAATGTATAGGGTTGGTTTGGAAATGAAACAATTTGAAATGTGGTTGTGAATGATATATGCTTGTATGTATGTAATTAGTAGTAGATTTTTAAAAATCAATTAGATGGATTAAATAGGTAAGTTTGAGTAAATGAGCATTTGTGATGTTATGTCATGCTTAAAACATGATTTTGGTTTGTGTTGATTGATTGTTTGGGATGTATTGATGTATTAAAATGTTGTGTATAGGTTGAAATCAAAATGGGTGAGAAAAGTAGCCTTAAAATGACCTATTTTCGTCCATACGGGCAAAGACACGGGCGTGTGTCTCAGTCGTGTGTGACACATGGGCGTGTGGTCTGGCCATGTGTCCCCTACATCTTTAAAATTGAGAAACAAAATGCCCAGATTTTTGCACATAGCCTAGCACCCGGGCGTGTGGCTTAGTCGTGTGACCCCTGTACCTTAATTTCATTACACACGGCCTAGCATACGGGCATGTGGCTTGGTTGTGTGACCCAAGTCAGAAAGTTACACGGGTATGGATACAAGCTGGGACATTTTCGTGTGCTTCATATCGAATGCCCACACGACCTAAGACACGGGCGTGTTTCCCCGCACCTAAGGAAATTTTTGAAATTTTGGGAAAAATTCTTTGAGCTTCTGGTTTAGTCCCAATTTACTTTTAATGCGTATTTTGAACCTCGAGGGCTCATACAAGAGACAATATAAGTGTTTTATGATTGGTTCCTGATATGTATATTAAATGTTATGAAATGTTCGTATTTAACCCGTAAAGTCCGGTAATGCTCCGAAACCTTGTTCTGGTGATGGATAAGGGTTAAGGGTGTTACATGTAGAATGGAGGAAAACAGAAGGATAAGTAGAAGAGAATGTAAAATAAAGAAAAAAAATGAAAGTTAAAAGAACAAAAAAGAAAAAATTAAATTGCTCAAAACGAAAAAATATGGGGACCGGTTGTATAAATTAACCTAAAATTTTTGTTTGAAATGATGATTTAACGTGCTACGTCAGCTTACCGTTACACCGTTAACGGAAATTAACAGCTCAATGACTAAAATGTTACATTGCGATAACGTACCATTTCAAACATAAGTGACTAAAATGAAACCTGAGGTAAAAAAAAATGACTATTTTGGTAGTTTATCCATAAAAGAATGATTAATTTTGTCCTAAAAATTTCTTTTTACTTTGGCTTAATGACAAATTTGGCCACTAATGTTTGCATGTTTTGTCAAAATGGCCCTAATTGTATTTTTGAGTCTACTTTGGGCATCAACCTCTGATTTTTTTTTTCAAACTGCTTTTTTTTAACAGATTTAATGAATAAATTCATTGTTTCAATCTTTCTTTTCTTTCAAAAGGTTTCAATTTTTCAGATGTTTGTTTATTGAGAAGTTTTTCTATTAAGTTAATTTTTTAGATAATTATGTTTATTTTTTAAAATTAAGAGTTAATTTTTAACTAAATGTATTATTTATTTATTTTATTATTTTCCACATGCAATTATCTTATTGGGCTATCTAAGTAATGAATTACATCTCATTAAAAATATTCCACACATGAAATTTCACATCATTCCCGTTAACTTTTTTAACGGTACTTTCATTAAAACTGTTAGAAAAAAGCAAATTGAAAAAAAGAACAAAGGTTGATGGCCAGAAAAGGCTCAAAAATACAATTAGAGCCATTTTGACAAAATATGCAAACGTTAGTGGCCAAATTTGTTATTAAGCCTTTTACTTTCTATTTACATGGAAAAGTAATTTTTTTACCAGTTATCAAGGGAATCACTTTCCATTGCTTGTGGAAAAGTAACTCCCATGAGAATGTTACATTCTTAAGGAAAGTATATTAATTTTTTCATATTAAATATTAGAATCACATTCCAACTAATTAAATTCCTTAAAAAATAATATCTATCCAAAAACACTCCTAATCCTAATGTCGAAATTTTTATTTTAATTGACTTATCAATAAGTATGGAGTCATCAATCTCAACACCAAAACTGATATTGCACCTATCATCCTATTTCAATTTTCTGTTACTTTACATAATGTTTTCTCTTATTTATATTTATTTCTTTATTTTCAAAATAATTAACCCCCTTTATTTATTGAGTTATGCCCAGGACTAATATTTGTCGCAATAGAATTTGATTCTTATCCAGGACTCGACTCTATTCCTTTATTGCAATTTTATTTTTCTAGATGTAGGAAATTAAATTTAGTGGATACCATTCAATATAATTTTTTCTCCAAAAAGAAAAAAAAAAACATAATAATATAGGAGTAATATTTTTTTTATTCCAAAAAGTTATTTTCTTTTAAGTCCACTTACAAGTATCTACAAGTTCTCTAATGTTTAATCCTGTAGAGCTGGCCCAATAAATGCGTCTTTCGGCTTAACAAACAAGCCCCCAAATCTGTCATCTATGTGAGTTATGATAGCATGGTCAACATTGATAAGCAAGAACTAATTGGGACGGCTTGGGGACTGGCCAACAGTAAACAACTGTTTCTGTGGGTGATTAGGCCTGGTATGCTTCGTGGCTCGGAATGGATTAAATCATTGCCAAATGGGTTCCAAGAGAGTGTAGGAGAAATAGGTTGCGTCATGAAATGGACACATCAAAAGGAAGTGTTGGCTCGTGCTGCAGTGGGTGGAATTCAACCATTGAGAGTGTTTGTGAAGGGCTACCAATGCTATGCAGACCTTTCTTTGGAGACCAACTCGTGAACAGAAGTTACATCTGTAATGTTTGGAAAATAGGCTTGGATTTGCAGAATCTGGAAAGAGAATATAGAAAAAGACTAATGGTGGATATATATGGAAGGAAACGATATTAGAAAGAGAGCAATGAATTTGAAGGAGAAGGCTACTCTTTGTCTAATGGAAGGCGGTTCTACAAGCTGCTCTGTCAATGGGTTAACAAAGCATACATCATTAGTTTAAGAGACCTTGTACTTTCAATTAACGGCATGGCATTATGATTTGTGTAACTTATTAATAAGTTGGTATCTAAGAAAAGTGCAGACATTTACAGCATAAATGTAGTGTTCTATTCATTATTTGCATTATCAGCAGACAAAACAGACATCAGGGTTCATTCTCTAACATGCAAACCACAAATATTTAAGAAAACATCTCAAAATTCATTACAAAAGAAGAAAACTATTCAAAGCTTTCATCCAGAAATCTCGATGGCTTTGACATCAAGCTTCTTCACTACCTGCTTAGAAACAATAACATTAAGAACCCCATTTTCTTGGGATCATCATCTTTATTTCTTTTGGTTGGTGTTGAGAGAGCCAGGCTAGGAATCTCATCACGATCATTTTTAATAATTAAACACATGAATATGATAGGACAGTGTAACAATAAAGATTTTGTATAATTTAATAATATGACGCTGAAGCCATGGCACATCAACTGTAGATTTCGTTAGGCATAGACATAGAAATACCGTTAAAAACTCTGAAACTCCTCAGGAGTTGAGAAAACTCCTTTCAGTTACATATGCTTTATAGAATTATGAAATATATTCCTTCTGAGGTATAATTTTAAATAAGCAAATATAGGGAATGTAGCCAGCATTCACATATCTGAATTTGCAACTCATTAGCATGTGTGGATGGAACTAACCAATCAACATCCCTACTTAGTTGACATCCAAGGAACTGCATCTAGCTGTTGGTATAAAAGTGAATTGAGGCAACAAGCTAGTACTTTTTGTATTCTCACTATTTCTTGTTTTGATATTTGGATCATGTTTACACCACTCTTGAGTATTTGCTAGGTTGCATACACGTTCTGTTAGTCACCCCTTCTTTTATTCCTACGTAAGCAGTAAAGAGATTTAAATATTTTTTAGGTTAAATTATTTATATAATTATTCTAAAATTAAATATTTAGCGTAAAACGAAAAGTAAGCTAAACACATCACACCGCCTATTCGAACCCGACCTAAAATTTGCACGAAACAACCGCGTTCCATTTCCTGAACAAACGGAAAAAAAATAAAGTTGGATAAAAAATTATCGAGATAACTCCAGAGAAAATTGAAATATTTTGGAGTGGGTGTAGAACCCTAAATCAGTGGAATCAGTACAAAATTGCAAATTTTACTAGTCATGATTTTACGGTGCTGAAAAAAATTAGGCAACTTTTGAGCTTCAATAAAGGTTAAATCCAAATCACCGTAAAGGTAAATCACCTGCTTCGACATTTCTTTCGTCATTTTCAAAGCAGCTCACTGTAAAATGGAAAACCAAAATTGTAGGAAAGAACAAAAGACGTTGATTGAGAATTTGGGTGTTAAACGAAAAACTACTACGTTGCTGATTTCATTGAATTAAAAAGTGAGTTGACCATGGTTTTAGCTTTCTTGAAGTCTTATGAACATGAAAAATGGCAACTATGCAAAGCAAATAGGTTTACTGAGTTTTGATGAATTGTGACTTGCTAAGAGCAAATAGATTTGCACTCGCTTTGCTTTTAACATAATTGAGAACCGTTGAAATAACCAAAAGAAAAAGCAAATGTACTTGCTTTGCTTTTTATTTCATTGCAATAGATTTGTTCGACTAAATGGCTGTCGGTCATATTGATTGATTAACTTCCATTCCCAACCTAGATAGAGTGCTGGTTCCATGTTCATTGGAGGCACACATGAATCTTTGAATACTTCCAACTTTGTGCAGACAAACACCCTGTTTTTATCTTATACATGAAAACATTTCGATTGGGAGGAGATATATTATCACGTTTACAAATCAGCTGCAAAGCCAAGGCCTCATCCCCATTGTAATTAGCTCTGATAGAAGGTATTGAACATGAACTGGAGCTTCCCAACCATCATGGTAAGTGTAATAGGCCAATTTGCCCGGCCCGTTAATAAAATAAACCAAACCAAATTAAAAGTCCATTTTTAAGGTTCATTTACAGAAAATTTAAACTCAAAATTACAATGGCCCAAATGGCCCAATAAGAATCAAATCCCAAGCCCAAATTAGCTTAGCCCAAGCTCAATTACAACAGAAGGGGAAACCCTAGCATCAACCTCAACCAGCGCCGCAGTAGACGCCCCCTCGCATGCACTTAGCACCACTCGCACAAGCCTCGCATGAGTCATCGCCTCCGTACCTCCACGTCCACACCCCTGGGCTCCGTACCTGCAAGAGACGCGCAGCACATAGCAGAAAACAGACCACAAAACAAAAAGGGGCAGAAATCGACAAAGAAAAAGAGAGAAAATAAGAAAAACATAAAGAAAAATTTGTATTATTTTATTTTATTTTATTTTCGGGTTATAAAAACCCCAAGATGTACCCTTTTTCAACTACTGATGCAATCAGAATACAAAAAATAAAAAAAGAAAACACCAAAAGGTGATTTCGACATTCTCCTTCTTCCTTTTATTTTTCGTATTTCATTTTTGCTCTACTGGGTATTTGTTAAAGAAAGAAATGGTAGCATAAGAAAGGGGGGAGAAGGAAAGTACCTCGCCGTGGAATCCTGGCTCTCTCTGTCGTCATCGGAGCCTGAGCGGGGGTTTGGAGATCCGTTTGAAGGATCGATGAGTGGAGCGGCGGAGAAAGGGGCTTAGTTTTTTTTTATTTTATTTTTTTATTATGTCTGACGATGGTGTTAGGTTTTCCATAGGACCTTTTTTTTGCTTTATGGGTGGGTTTTGAAACGGCACCGTTTGCAGCTAACGTGATAGCTTCAAAACGGTGTCGTCTGGGTACCCTCGACCCGCGCGATGACCCGACCCAGGGGAAGGATCCACGCGTTTTGGGTCTGAAGGGATTTTTGTGCACTTAGTCCTCTTTCTTTTATGAAGCATTCAAATAAACCTTTAAATTTTGTTTAAATTTGGCCGCGCATTTTGTGTTCATTCCGTTTTGGTCCGCGCAAGGACGCTGCGTTTTGAGGGTATGGGAAATATTTTCCGTTTGGTCCCCATGTCATCCGCATGTCGCGCTTTGACCCGCAATTTTGCTCTGTTTTTGACATTTTTCCTTTGATTCTGTTTGATTTCTAATTTAATCCCAATTAATTCATCTTTTTTCATAAATCCATCACTTAATGTTATAAATCTTTTATATTTTTAGACATCATCTTAATATAATCTACATCTATTTTTGTTCATGTACGCATACATATAACTAACTTCAAAATTTTAGTAATAATACTATATATCTTTTGTATATAGGCATAGTATATTTTTTAGCATATGTATACTTATAATAACATATTATTAATTACAAATGTTTTGTCATGTACGAAAGCCTCGTTTTTGATTTGCTGTTTTATTTTATTTTATTTTTTATATTATTGCTATATGTATTGTTATTTACATTAGGTTATATTCATACGAATCCAAATGTTGGTATTAATTTTTTAGTTATTCACTTCTGCTTTACCTTTTTTATTATTTCTTATTTTTACAAATTTTCCATTAAAATCCATTTGAGTGCTGTTTATTTAAATCTTATTAGCAAATTTTCCTTTTAAAATCTTTATATTATTTTATTATCATTTTTGGCTACCATGAGACATCTTTTAAGAAAGAAAAATTAGTTGCTAACTTATTAGATACTTGATTATCAATATGGATGTTTGCATAATATAATTAAAGTCAATATTTGTATTTGTCTATTATTTGTTAAATTAACTCTAGTTTACATTTAGATTGTTATTTATCTTTCACATTATATGTATCGTCGTTTAATCATGTTCCTTAGTAAGAGTCAAATTTTATTAAAGCTTCATAATTGCATTATTTCGTTTTTTAAAAAAAAAAGGGCTTGGTGTTCATAGGTTCTCGAGAAAATCGTGCTCTAACTTATCGAGCTTCGATTCTTCTCGATGAATTTAGATAATCAAATGCCCATTTTCATTAAAGTCATTCAATTATTAAAATAAAATCCTTAAGATTTCAAAACGTTAGATCCTAACTTACTGGATACGATATTTTGTTATCTCGTTTTTAAAATAAAGGTGATGTTTGATTTTTAAGAATTTCGAGAAAATAAATCCTAACTTACTGGGTTCAGATTTCTTGATTGACTTAGGTAATCAAATAACCTTATTAAAACACACGATTTTCTTAAAAAAAAGGGTAAATTTAATTTCAAAGGATTGAATTGTTACATCCTAATTTACTGAGTGTGTCAATTTATTTCTTTGAAATAAATGAGTCGTATCACCCAATTTATTTTATTCAAATTTTCTTTTCCAAGGATCGTATTTTAAAATTATTTTAAATTTTCGACAATAAGACATTAAACAATTGATTCGGTACCAATTTTGGGCGTCACGAGGGTGCTAACCCTTCTTCGTGCGTAATCGACTCCCGAATCTTTTTTCTCAAATCTCGCAGACCTAAAATTTATTTTAAATGATGAACCGATCACACCCATTTTATTTTCAAAATCGATCTCGTTTTTTTAAATTTTAAAAAAGAGGTTTCGACAGTAAGTACCTCTAGTCCTGCCACTCTGCTCATTTCCATAAGATTCAATAAAGAGAGAAGGGGTTTGTTTCCATGAACCAGTACAAATTCAAGGGGAATGGCTAAAGGGCTGATCAACAGCAGGGAGCCTTTATGGTTGCTCAGGTCAGTCTCGTAATTACCTGAAACTTTCAACAAAATTGCTGCAAATAACCTTCTTATTTGTGAAAATGCGTTCCATGAACCAGTACAAATTTAAGGGGAATAGCTAAAGGGCTGATCAACAGCAGAGAGCCCTTATGGTTACTCAAGTCTGTTTCGTAATTGCCTGAAAACTTTCAAGAAAATTGCTGCAAATAAGCTTCTTATTTGTGAAAATGCACACCTTAAAAGGAACTATTGGCACAAATCACAGTAGAAATAGAGGGATTTGGAACCATTGTAGCTGAAACCGTGAGAAGAATTTGTGCACGAGTTGCAGTGACCAAAAGTTGAATGCAAGGCTTACTACCGGCATATAGAAAGTAGATGAGAAATGAAATCTTGTTTGATAAAGACAGGAGATTGAAAATTGGCTAAAAGAAGGGTTTATACTAGGTGAGTTTGAAACAAAAGATGGAATTTTGCACCCAAGGTATTATCCTTGTACACTTCATTGAATGAAGTGGAGAAAATGATTCTTGTCATGCTAAATAAACAATGTCAAACCATTAGTGGTTGAAATTCCTTCAACCATCTACAGAAAGTAGATAACAAAAGCAGGGAGGATAAACTCATTTAGTAACAATTATTTTTTACATTAACAACACAAACTTCATCAACAACATAAAGTTATAGTACCCATAGCTTTGTTTATCACACAGACACACAATTGACAATAGGCACAGAAGTCCCAATCTCAATAAAGGAGAAAGGCACTCACAAGTTACAAACATCTTTAGCCGGAAATCTCAATGGACTTCACATTGGGCTTTTTTACTTCAAGTTTGGGAATAGTAACAGTAAGCACTCCGTTTTCCATGGAAGCCTTGATGTGATCCATCTTCGCATTCTCCGGCAGTCTGAACCTCCTCATGAACTTGCCACTACTGCGTTCCACCCGATGCCATGTGTCGTTCTTGTCTTCCTTCTCTGCATTCCTCTCCCCGCTTATCTGAAGCACCCTGTCATCTTCAACCTCCACTTTCACTTCTTCTTTCTTAAGCCCTGGAAAATCAGCCTTGAACACGTGAGCTTCTGGGGTTTCCTTCCAGTCGATTCGGGTGTTGACAAAAGCCGAGGT
>JABFAF010280024.1:0-11413 GCA_013677275.1 Gossypium schwendimanii | reverse complement strand
TGCTCAGGGAGACAAGGCTTTGTGGTTTCACCAATCTGTTCTCCAAGGAACATGACCTGTATAATGAACCTAATTATGCCTAAGATTAGGATGGCATGATCAAAATGCATCAAATATTCCTAACCAGACATGTGTTAATGATGTTTGCATGAATGTAGAAGTCTACTTTTTTTTTTTGAGAATGATCCCTTTTTTATCACTTAGGTTATCATTGCTCAAAGTTTATTAAGTTTTTTCATTGCCGTGCTTCAACACCTTTCTTCTTGGTTGGCGTCTTTAATGAAACACTTAATTAAATTGTCCCCACTATAAAACTCAAAGTTCAATTCACTGGGATGCAAAAAGTTGTACCCTCATTCTCCAGCTATAACTCAAAAGTGAAGAAATCTGGCCCTTTCTCAATCCTTTCCTATCGCAATTTAAGGATACCGGATATGTAATTCTCTATTCTTTTATACCGTTCTCAAGGTGCCGTACCAAATATTTATGCTTTAAGAATTTTTCTCCAGGGAGACCTTTTCTTATTGCCCCATGATCATTGCTTCTTATCTTGTCATTTTGTTCAATCAATATTTCTGTCAACAAAATCCAAAAGGATGGTCTTAATTCAGACTTTTCCTTCTCAGATTTCCGACCTTTAAACTTGGTGCGTTCTAAACAATAGTCCTGTTTCAGGTTACTTTATTATTTAGAAACTTTTTAGAGTAATAAATAAAACTTCCCTTGTGAAAGTTTTATTAGTCCATTAACCATTATTCCAATGCAACATGCTTGCAAAAAGGTCATAACAATGGATAAGAATAAAGTCGGTTCTGAGCATCACTCAAAAGAAATAAAATATCAAAAATAGTAAAAGGAGGATAACAAAGAAGTTGATTGAGAATGCGTATCTTGGAAAAAGAAAGAAGTATTCCAAGAATAACAAATTCAATATAAATAGTATGAGAACTAGGTGCCTCAGTTATCGCAACCTGAATTTCTCTGTACAAACTTTCTGAAGACCATTCTGAGTTTGACATGTGTTTAGGAGATCTGCAGTACTCTGTCAATGCTCCAAGATGTCGCATACCCTTTCCTGTTGATTTAGGTATAGCTAGATTGTCATATGCCCCAATCTAATCAAAATTTAAACTGCTCAGATCACCTCATGCCCTATTCTGATCAATATTTGAGCCACTCAGATCACCTCATGCCCCATTCTAATCAACATTTGAGTTGCCCTTTTCAGGTTTTCGACTCAAATCTCCTTGGGTCTCAAGGCACCATTTGCGGGTTTTCACCTTGGCCTCTACATTTTTTTAACCCAAAGCGCCTTTTATGGGTTTTCACTTTGGTTCCTTTTCCTTCAAGTGAAATATTTCTTGACTAAGTCTGAGTTTACAAGATTTGGCAAGTTTTCACCATCCATTTCACTTAGAATCAAAGCTCCTCCGGAAAATGCCTTCTTTACAACATAAGGACCTTTCTAATTTGACATCCATTTTCCTCTAAAGTCTTTTTGTATAAGAAAAATTTTCTTCAACACTAGATCCCTTTCATGGAATTCTCTGGGACGAACCTTTTTGTTATAGGCTTGCATCATTCGTTTTTGATACATATGACCATGCTGAATGGCTTTTAACCTTTTTCCTTCTATTAAGTTCAACTGGTAGTATCGAGACTGAACTCATTCTACTTCATCCAATTTTAATTTAGCCAATACCCGGAGGGAAGGAATTTCCACCTCAATGGGTAAAACAGCTTCCATCTCATAAACTAGAGAAAAAGGTGTTGCCCCAATAGAGGTCCTAACAGATATTCGATAGGCCATGAGAGCAAATGGTAACTTCTCATGCCAATCCTTGTAAGTTTCAGTCATTTTCCCCACAATTCTCTTAATATTTTTATTGGCCGCCTCCACTACACCATTCATTTTCGGGCGATATGAGGACGAGTTATGATGTCTGATCTTAAATTGACTACAAACCTCTGCTATTGTGCTATTATTCAAATTCAACTCATTATCGGATATGACCCTTTCAGGCATTCCATATCGACAAATGATCTCCTTTTTCAAGAATTTACTAACTGCCAATTTCGTGACATTTTCATATGAAGCAGCTTCCACCCACTTGGTAAAGTAATCAATGACCACGAAGATGAAACGATGCCCATTTGAAGCCTTCGGTGATATTGGCCCAATAACATCCATGCCCCACATGGAGAACGGCCAAAGAGCAGTCATAACGTGAAGAGGTGAAGGAGGTACATGTATTTTGTCTCCATAAATTTGACATTTATGACACTTCTTGGAATAATTAATGCAATCTCCTTCCATGGTGGACCAATAGTATCCAAATCTCATGCTCTGTCTAGCCATTGTGAAGCCATTTGCGTGAGTCCCGCAAATGCCCTCATGGATTTCTTCTAGGATCTTTCTAGCCTTCACAGCATCCACACATCTTAGTAGTACTTGATCCTTCCCTTTTTTGTATAGCACATCCCTATCCAAGACATATTCAATGGCTATTCTTCTCAATGTTCTCTTGTCATTCTCTGTTGCTTGATCAGGATACTCTCGATTCTTCACGTATTGTAGGATACTTTGATACCAAGGATGATCATCTTTTCCCTTCTCCTCAATATTGTAACAATGAGCCGAAATCTCATAGATGCTCATCTAAATAGGCTTCATTACCTCTAACCTGTTCACCTAAATCATCGAAGCTAGATTAGCCAATGCATTAGCCATCTAGTTTTCGTCTCGTGGGAGGTAATAGAAAGTAATGTCATCAAACTCATCAATCAATTCAAGAACCAGCTTTCTATAACTAATCAACTTAGGATCCCTTGTTTCCCATTCTCCTTTGAGTTGGTATATCACCAATGTTGAATCCCCATACACTTTTAGCACTTTGATGTTTCGTTCAATAGCTGCCCAAATGCCCATAATACATTCTTCATATTCTGCCATATTGTTTGTGCAATCAAAGTTCAACTTGCTAGCAATAGGATAATGATCTCCACCTGGGGATACCAAGACTGCCCCAATTCCATTACCCATAGCATTTGAAGCTCCATCAAAATTTAACTTCCATATGTGATCCATTTGGGGATTTTCTTCAGTGTTTGCCACATAAATCAAATCCTCATTTGGAAAATCAAATTTCAAAGACTCATAGTCCTGTTTGCCACATAAATCAAATCCTCATTTGGAAAATCAAATTTCAAAGACTCATAGTCCTCCAAGGCTCTACTAGCAAGGAAATCAGCTATTGCGCTTCCTTTTATGGCTTTCTCACTTACATACACTATGTCAAATTCAGAGAGTAAAATCTGCCATCTAGCCATTCTCTAATTTAAAGTGGTTGATTCCATCATATACTTTAAAGGATCTAACTTTGAAATCAGCCAAGTCGTATGATACAGCATGTACTGTCTTAGTCTTCGAGTTGTCCAAATCAAAGCACAACACAACTTCCCAATAGATGAATACCTCATTTCACAATCAGTGAACTTCTTGCTAAGATAGTATATTGCCCTTTCTTTCCTTCTTGTCTCATCGTGTTGGCTTAATACACATCCCATAGAATTGTCAAACAATGTTAAATACAGTATCATTGGTCTATTTAGACTAGGCGATGAGAGTATTGGGGTACTAGCCAGGTATTGCTTTATCTTGTCAAAAGCCCTCTGACATTCCTCATTCCATTCACCCAGATTATGTTTCTTCAGAAGACGGAATACTTAATCACATTTCTCAGTCAATTGTGATATGAACCGAGCAATGTAATTCAATCTTCCCAAGAAACCTCGAACTTCTTTTTGAGTGCGTGGTGGAGGCAGATCTCGTATTGCCTTAACTTTATCAGGGTCAACCTCAATCCCCTTCCTACTGATTATGAAGCCTAACAACCTCCACGATCTGGCTCCAAATGTGCATTTTGTTGGATTAAGCTTAAGCTGAAATTTTCTCAATCTTAAAAATAATTTTCTCAAGACTCGAACATGTTCTTCTTCAGTTCTAGATTTTGCAATCATATCATCAACATAGACTTCAATTTTCTTATGCATCATGTCATGAAACAAGGTCACCATGGCCCTTTGATACGTTGCCCCTACATTCTTCAATCCAAAGGGCATGACTTTGTAACAAAATGTTCCCCATAAGGTAATGAACGTGGTTTTCCCCATATCTTCAGGATGCATCTTTATTTGATTGTCTCTAGAAAAGCTATCCATGAAAGAAAATAATGAGTAGCCTACCGTATTATCTACCACAGTGTCAATGTGAGGCAACGAAAAATTGTCTTTTGGACTAGCCTTGTTCAAGTCTCTGTAATCCACGCACATTTGTACCTTCCCATCCTTTTTAGGAATAGGAACGATTTTTGCTACCCATTGTGAATATTTGACCTCCTGCAAGAATCCAGCATCGAACTGCTTTTTTACTTCTTTTATTTTTAGCACAATATCAGGTCTCATTCTCCTAAGCATCTGCTGAACTGGTTTACAATCTTCTTTTATAGGAAGACGATGTACCACAATGCTAGTACTTAGCCCAGGCATATCCTGGTATAACCATGCGAAAACATCTTTGAATTTTCAGAGTAACCCAATGAGGTCTTTCTTTGTCTTTGCGGTGATATCAGTTCCAATTTTCATCTCTTTTCCTTCCTCTAGGCTCACGATTTTCAATGATTCCTTATGAGGTAAAATTTGTTTATCCTCTTGTTCCACCATTCTCAACAAGTTCGGAGATACGCTACAGTCTACGTCATTTTCAAAGTCATGAGATCCCTCTAAACACATGTCTTGCTTAAAAAGAGACACCGTGTTTGTAACAGCATCGCTCATGTCATTGATATCTGAGGACCTATGGGGAGTACACCAAAGAATATACAAAGAATATATAAATTTATGAATGATTATTTGTACAATAAGGTTATAAATGTAATGAAAGAATAATTTGGAAGACAATCTCAGTCAAATGAAAAAGATATTTACTTGCATGAAAAGAATAAAAGAATAATTGCTCGAAATGAATGCAAAGATGTATTTTATTGGAATAATGATATTCAGACTTGAGCCTATTGCACAAAGGATTTCCTATCATTTTTAGGCTAAAAAAACAAGAATGTTCTGAATATTACTCTGAATAAGCTTTAAAGACTACAGGGATTTCCTCCACAGTCCAATTGTTTAGCTCGCTCCCAGGTTCGTAAGGGCAGATCTCTAACAAGGTCCTTCCTTCAGTTGTTTCTATGGCATTGATATGAACATTTTCCAAAATTTCTTCAATGCCTTCTTTTCCAAACGTCCCTCATTCAAGATAAATAAACCCTCCCGACACAAAGGTTTTAGATATGTGGGGAAAGGTCAAAGGCTCTCATTTGACTTCATCTCCACTCAACTGTGCCCTTCTTCTCCCCTGTCTTTTTTCCACTTCTTTTCTCTTCTGTTTCATATCCGGCTTGTAGCCTAAGCCAAAACAATCAAACTTGTCCTTCAACATTGGCACCTCAATTCTTCCTTGAAGATGTTTTCCCAGTCATTTCCCTAGTAAGGCTTCTCTTACTACCATCAATTGCAGACCCATCTCTATGGTCTTGGATATTTTTGGTACCAAAATTTTGTTTCCTTCAGCAATAAACGTTGCGTTCACAAACTCTAAGGACCGGAAAGAGCATTCCACTGCCTCATCATTGGTCTCCACATAAGGTGCATCACTAGTTACCGTTGCAATAATATCCTCCCCTGCACTTATTGTTACCAATCGACCTTCTGATACTAACTTCACCTTCTGATATAGCGATGAAGGTACTGCCCCTGCCGAGTGTATCCACAGCCTCCCCAATAAACAATTGTAGAAAGGCTTAATATCTATTACCAAGAAATCCACCTCATAAGTAGTTGGGCCAATCATTAATGGTATTTCAATTCTTCCCATAACCCTCCTTTCTGTTCCATCAAAGGCCCTTATTATATCCTGGCATGTTTTCATATGTGAACTATCCATAGGTAGTCTATTAAGAGTAGATAAAGGCAATACATTCAACGCGGATCCATTATCAATCAAAACCCCCGGTAATGTGTACCCTTTGCACCGAGTAGTAATGTGCAGAGCTTTAGTGGAGCCCTTACCTCCACACGGTATTTCATCACCATTGAAGAAGATAAAATTGTCAGCACTTATGTTGTTGACCAACCGATCTAGCTTATTGACTGAGATATCATTGGCCACATATGTTTCATTTAATACTTTTATCAATGTACTTTGATGTACTTTTGAGCTTAGGAGCAAAGCTAATATAGAAATGCAAGCTGGCTGTTTGTGTAGTTGCTCCACAACACTGTATTCACTGTGTTTCAAAAATTTCAAGAACTCCTTTGCTTCTTCTTCTTTTATTGGCTCATTAACCAATGTCTCAAATTCAACTGTCTTCCCCTTCCTCTGTTCTACCATCAAAGTCTTTTCTCTTGGTAATTCTGCTTGAGTATCATAACACTTCCCATTACGCATATAAGAACCCGTTTCCTAATTTCTTTTTATAATATTGCCCTTATCTTCTTTTCCCGGGATTGTCACATTGCATCCATAATTCCAATGGACCATTTTACTATCCTTATATGAGAAATTTGATGGTTTCTAGATTACAATTTTTGGTGTTACCTGAACCTTAGCCTCATTATTCTTAGGGCGTGAGATAATGACCACGGGATGATTTATTTTCAGAGTCCTCATCGCCGACTCCAATGAGCATATACTTCTTTTTTTCTTCCACTTCTTCATAGAACCTCATCTCTTTGTTATCCATCATACTTTAGACCAGAGCCCTGAATCCTTCACATTCTTGGATTTTGTGTCTCGTTTCATGGTGGAATTCACAATAATTTTCAGTCTCATACCCTTCCCCAGAATCTAAAATTACTAACCCTCTTTTTGTCATCTCTTTCCAAACCCATTTTAATGGAGTTTTTACTTCAACAATGTTAGTCCTGACTTTTTCTCCCATACCTTCGCTCATCATATTCACTCCCTTATCAACATGATTGGGTAATGGATTTTCTGTGCTAAGTGAGTCATCAAATTTGACAACACCCACACTGATAAGTCTTTAGACTACTTTCTTGAAGGCAGTACAATTCTCTATTGAGTGCCCTGTAATTCCCGCATGATAGTCACATTGTGCATTTACATCATACCATTTGGGATACGGGGGTTGTAAAGGATTCAAGTACTAAGGAGCAACAACATGTGCATTAAATAAATTCTAATATAGCTCCTTATAGGAATTGGTGTGAACTGGGGCTTCTCAGTATTTTGCCTCGCTCCTGATTTTTGTTTCGATGAGCCTTGCTGATTAGCAACCACTTTCCTTGGTTGATTCACTGTAATTGACTTGTTGTATGCACTCACATTGTTCACTTCGTTTTCTCTTTTTTTTGGGGCTGACCTTCTATTATTCTCCCCACCATCTATTCTTCCACTTCTGATAGCATTTTCAATCATTTCACCATTCATGATTATATCTGAGAAATTCTTTGAAGCACTTCCCAACATGTGTGTAATGAACGGGGCCTTCAATGTATTAATAAAGAGCATCGTCATTTCTTTTTCTAAAAGTGGCAGCTAAACTTGAACTATGATCTCTCTCTATCTCTGTGCATACTGTCTAAAACTTTCATTTGATTTCTTTTCCAAATTTTGCAAGGTGATTCTATCAGGCATCATTTTTGATACATGACTGCACTGCCTCATAAAAGCCTGCGCCAAATCCCCCTAAGTACCAATTTTGGTTCGGCTCAACTGATTGTATCATTTAGATGCTGCCCTAATGAGGCTATCCTGAAAACAATGTATTAATAGCTGATCATTGTTAATATACCCAGTCATTCTCCTACAGAACATGGAAATATAGGCTTCAGGGCAACTAGTCCCACTATATTTCTCAAATTCTGACATTTTGAACTTGTAAGGAAGCACCAAATCTGGGACCAAACTCAAATCTTTAGCATCTATTCCACTATAGCTTTCAGTGCTCTCCATTGCTCTAAATTTCTCTTCAATCCATTTCCACTTCTCCTCAAACTGTTTTGGCAATTCTTCTTTTACTTTACCCTTCTCAACTATTTCATCGAAATCAAGGATAACAAGATTAATTGGGTTATCCACAAGGTTAGAGCCTGATCCAGCCTGGAAGTTCATCGGCATTGAGACACCAGCCTGAAACTGCTAAGGCCTAATTGAAATAGAGAATCTACGCGGATGCATCTCATGCGGAGATGTAAAACCTGGAGGATATAGAGGCCCTTCCTTGTCTTCTTCTTCACTATTAACCATAGGACCTTTCCTCTTATTTACTCCATTAGTCAATAATTACGTCAGCTTAGCCATCATATCCTTTTGAGACTCCAGCATTCTTTCTGTCATGTCATGTTGAATTTTTTCCAATTGCTCCTTCGTCTGATCTTGCATTTCCTTTTGAAGTCGCTCTAGCTTTTCCAATCTTTGATCCATAATCTTTGACTTCGCACGGGTACCGTAACAGTGATTGGTTGATGAGTTTTTGTTGGTTTCCGGATTAATTGAGGCATAATTTTAACCAATTAAAACTTTTTTAATAATCTTGAATGCATATGATGTTATGTAATGCAAATGCATGAAATGAATGCAAAAAGGGTGTCTATTTTGATCCAATTTCTTTTAGAAAACTTTATTGATAAACAAAATTCTTTACATAAAATGGATTACAGATATGGTTTTGCCCTAATGCTCAAAGTTTTAACTTCCTTCAATAACAAAGCTAACTCCTGACCCCGATCTGATTCCAGCTCATACTTTACACTTAATACGTCAGCCAGAATTGTCGTTGTTTACAAATGATCAGCTACCTCCCGAATCTGAGCCACGGCCTTGCCCATAATGTAATCTCTATTCTGGATTTGATTCTGCGAGTGATAAAGTTGTTCTTTCCAACGCTCTTCATTTCTTTCTAGGAATTCAATCTGATGCTCACAGCTTTGTAATGCATACTCTAATTCTTCTATCCTCTTTTTCATTAATCTTGCTCAGACTTGCTTTTAATTCTACCATAGAATTACGACTTCTACACAGATCAAGTGATCTCTTGAGTTCTGCTATTCTAGCTTTCAGTTCTTCTCGATGGCCTTGGATTTCTAACACCTGCCATTCTAAAGTCTCTTTCTGTACTTGAGTTTTCTGAAATTTTCTTTCCCACCGATCGACTTTGTTTCTTTCTTCCTGGATCTCATATCGTCGCTACTCTGAAGTCTTTCCCAGCCCAGCAGTTCTCATCGATAGTCGTAACTTCTTGTAATCCGTCTTTAGACTATCTAGGTCCTCATCTACTTTATTCTTTCCTTTCCTTAATTTTTCAGCCTCTAACTTTTGAACGTCAGCATCTAACCTCAAATGCATCTTTTCTTCTTCCAACCGCTCTATCTTCCTTTCAAGCTCTAAATTCTTCTTTTCAAAATCTTGTTTTATAATTTTCAGCTCTGATGGGATCACTTGTCAGTATTCTTCCATTGATCGAACACCTTCTGAGTTTAACTCCAGAATATTATCATTAATTCTCTTACTTCACCACTCACCGTATTCAGGAGTCGTCATTAAGCCCACAACTAGCCTTTCCATCCTACGAGCCTGATTCCAAGCTTGAGAAATTTATATTACCTTCTTCTTGTAATTATCTCGTTGGTATGAGAACTCACACTGAGCTATCCCATGTGTTGTCTACACAAACTGCCTTGAACTGTATTACCTTAGTACAAGCAAAGGTGCATACCCAACGGGCCCCCAAATTCTAAGAAACGAAACCCAATCAAAGCTCCCGCATCGGTAAAGAATTCTGTCAGGAATCAACCTAGGAGCTCTCCATTCAACATCCTCTTCTTGGAGATTTTGAAGAATTACCATCCAATTTTCCTCTGATATGTCGTCCCTTTTTGGCGTGGCTACTATCTCCTTCAACGGGGAATAATTTTCGGAGAAACTCGGTACGAAATCTTGTCCACCTTCCAAAAATGACTATGGAACCAAGCTAACAGCAATTGTGCACAACCTATAAATCTGCCTTCGCCAGCTCGTCTACACGCTTTCAAGGATCTAAACGTTTCAGCCAAAATTATAGGAACAGGCGTGACCCCTTTATCCAGTCTGTCAAAAAGATCTAAAACTGCTTCATCAACATGCCCCAAGGCCCTAGGGAAAATCACCAACCCATAAATACTCAAAGCAAACACATCAACTATCTTTTTCGCATCTGGATGTGCTAGAATCAAGTCTCGAAAAATCTTCCATGGAATACATTTACATTCACCCTTCTACTTAATCCTGGCTGTGATCCACTGCTCACTCATCCCCTTAATGTTCATCAATTTCTTCCAAAAAGCTGGGACATACGCTGCTCTGGAATATGCTTTATCAACCTAAAACCTCGGGCAACGTAGTAAAGCTGTATATTCCTCCACTGTAGGCACCAAATCCACCTTCCCAAAAGTAAAACAGCTATATACAGGGTTCCAATATTGAGTAAAGGCCCGAACCAATTGTTCATCCACATTAATGTCAAATAAATACTGCAAGTCCCCGTAATTAGAGTAAAACAATTACTTAGTCTCATCATTCCATCGATCCCATATCTCCTTTAACTCTTAAAGGCTATTTTGCGTCACACTAATACGAGTGTAGTCCCACAGCTCTGACACATATCCCTTAGCTAAACTGTCTCCTTTTTCCAATTGCACTTTCTCTGACCATATACGAAAAATGGCATTGTCTTCCACTTTATCAAGAAATTCGTTTTCCATGACAATAATCTAGTTTAGTAACCGAACTTGAATCGACACTCTTTTAGATATGTAGTGACATGCAAAAATACCAACAAAACACAAACAAGTCAGTACAACACATAAACAAAATTCGAAGCAAATATGAGAAAATCAAGCACCTATCTGGGTAATCGCTAAAATTTGGGATAGCTCTACCTAAGTTAGGCTCCTAGGTCCTCTATATGTGGTATAGTTTTAAATTCAAGGTACCCGAACCAGCAGATTCCTCGATCCTCACCCATTATAGGCTCATACAGACCAAGTTCAGTTTAGGGGAATACATTTCCCTATGGCTGCATAGAGATGAAAATCTCATGAAGACATAGGTACGGATGTATCCCGAAAGTGATCCACTATCCTGCACGGAGGTGAAAACCTCAGAAGGAGTAGCTTCTCACTCCCACTTAGAGGGGTAAGACCAACAGTCTTTATGCAATATGATGCAAATATATTTTACAAAACTTAACCCATAGTAATCACACAAACAAAAGCAAAGAGAGGATCGTATTTTTTCAAATCAAATTTTCAATTTTCAACAATAAGACAGAAAACAATCAATTTTACGGCTTGACTCTCT
>JABFAF010279953.1:0-15843 GCA_013677275.1 Gossypium schwendimanii | reverse complement strand
AGGTATCAATCTAAGAAAAAGTTTTAAATATATTAAATTAAGAATCATGTCAATAAACCAATTAAACCAATAATTGAAATGATTTTTTATTTTTATAAATTTTTAATAATTTATTTAATCAAACTGTTTTAACTGACTGGATCGATGAACTAATAATATGATTGATTTAAATACTAGCTAGATTCTAAAAACCTTATTTTAACTTTAATTATTGTATTATTTTTTTTACAATTTACGAAGAGATTTTTGGGAAACTATATAACTTGGGTTACTGAAATTATTTTTAGTGACTATTTAAGTGGTTGAACCACCAGGTAAAATCCGGTGATTATGTACCATTTTAGCCTATGATGAACAAGATACTAGCTAAACTCATGAAATTTGCATTAATAAAAACTTTAAATCCATCTAGTTTCAGTAGATGATCCGTATATATTATATTCGTATAAGTTGTTTTACATTATAATCAAGTTAAATATTGATATAAACTTCAACATATTTATGTATTATTATCTTATTCGCCTAAATTTTATGCTTTTAAAGGTTTAACCACTTATGTACTTCTATTAAATAGTACTATCGTACTCCTGCCTAGTGATCTTTTTCGCGTAATTATCTTGATTCTTTACTATTCACTAAAGGCTGAATGAGTTGAGGAGTGTTGATAATGTGAATCCTATACGTATGATATTGCGATAGGATTATGAATTTGGCTTAAAGAATGTGCAACGATAAGTGATATAAGGTCGCAAGATGTAAAGTTAAGTACTGAAATCCCTGTGTTAGGGGTAAATTTTAAATATGGATCAGGTAAGTGTGGTATTAATATTAATGCTGGTGTATACCCATATTGGAGATGGCGGTATGTGAAAAGAGTTGTAAAAGTGAAAATATGAAAAAAATTGATTAAATCGAAAATTTTGAAAAGTATGAGGATCATTATGCAAAGCATTCCAAAAGTATATTATGGATTAATTTTCATTAAATGGATTGGAATATGATTTGGTGTGATGAAAATAATTTGTGACTTGACAGTGATAAGTGCTAAAAATAACATGTTTTAACCTTATTTTTAATATGTTTTTGGGTGATTATTTGATGTTAATTGTGAATTTTATGCTCCTAATCCTTTAAATTCATGTTTTGATACTTAATAGAGCATGTGGAGCAAAAGGAGAGAAAAACGAGCAAAAACCAAAAAATTTGAGCAAGCTACATGAGCTATACGATCTGGACCATTCCACACGGCCTGGCCACATGGTTGTGTGACACACACCGGCGTGTGGTAGGCCGTGTCGATTTCAAGGAATTACGCACCGAACTACTAAAAATTGTGACATTCTAAGACTTGTATATGATAAAAATAAGAAAATAGGAGAGAGCTGTCTAAGAATACTCAAGAAAATAACTCAAAAAATACCATTGAAGTCGATTCTGAAGCAGATCTCTATCAAGATTGAAGATTCTCGGTTGATTTCTTAGGGGATTATCATAAGTTTCTTTATTTCTTTCGGTCATACTGGATCTTGGATGTTTTTATTTTCAAGCATGAACTAATTTTCTAAATACCTAAGGAGATGAACCTTATGATGGATTATGTCATTTGATTTTTTTTTTACGCAATAAATTATTAGTTTCTTGTTCTTAATTATATGTGATTAATTCTTGGTTTAATATTTCTAGATTATTGATCTACGTTTGATGTGCTTAAATCGGTGGTTGAATAAACCCTATTTAAGAGTAAATCTTGCATAATTGAGTGGAGTTGCATGCAATCCTAGAAATAGGACGGCATAAATATACCAAATTAGAGTCAAATCTAATAGTGGAATCCATAGCATGAGTTAGCAGGGATTTTAATTAGAAAGAAATTTCAATTAATCAACCTAGAGTCAGTTGATCTTATGCTTGAAAGAGATATTTGCATAATTTAGGGATTTCTATGTGGCAAGATACTAAGTAAAGAAATTGCATAATTTAAATTGATAGTGATAGATGAAATCTAGGTGAATTCTTTCTTAGTTATTGTTTTGCTTCTTGGTTATTAATCAGTTATTTTCTTGTTTTGTTCTTTGTCGTGTTAGTTAGTTAATTAATTTAGTTGATTTTAATTTTTAATCAATCACTCGAATTATTTGGTTAAATAATAGGAAGACATCAATTACTAATATTTTTAGTCTTCGTGGGAACAATATTTTTGCTCACTGTGGCTATACTATTAATTGATAAGTAAGCTTGTCTTAGTCAAAATTTTAGTTAGTTCTATGGATATTAGACCCCTTCTTCCCTACTCACGTGAATGAGGGAGAGAAATCAACAATTAAAGACAACAATCGAATAAAACTAATATGTGCGGTGTTTGCAAGTGTGACAGGTCAGTTTTAATATATTTGTACAACGCGATACAAGAGTATTCCGAGGATCGAACCAAGAGAGTTGGAGATTGAACAATTTCTCGCTAACGAGTATGCAAAATGGAGAGTCTAAGCAACTAATCGTGGAAAATTATATTATGGCAAATCATAAAGTTAAGAGTGATTACACTAACCTACTATTTAGCTACCAAGGACTAAAATGTAAAATGTGTGAAATTATGAAATTAACAAATATATAAGAAACGGTGATTGATTGATCTCGATGTGGTTCACTCATCCATGAATTAGGGATCCAAATTGCTTAAACTCCTAAAATGGTTCCATTTAACCTCTTGGTCTCAATTTTACCAAGTTGGATAAGTAAGTCCGGTTTATCTCTCGATATCACTGGCCAACTCGGGACTAACGAATTAGTGCTCAACAAGATCTCCTCTCGATCTCACATACCTAAATATTCCATTAGGGTTGTCAATCCTAAGCTTTTAGGTTCATTCAAATTAGTCCAATTTATTACAATTTAGTCCCTCATCCAAAAAATCAGCTCGCCACATCTTTATCAACCACCCCTTTAAAATTTTAATTACTTATATGAAAAACTAAACTAACAAACATAAAATTGCAAAACATGGAAGCCATTAAAGAAAAGCTTAAGAAAAATGTTAAAGTTTGGATTTTTATGCAAGAGAACTTAAAGGAAATGTAAAGAGAAGCATATTACATAAAAATCTAAAGTAATAAACATAAAAGGAACTAGCTTTAACAGATTAAAATAAAAAGAAACTGAAATTCATTAAACGAAAACTAAAAATGTCATTACAACCAAAGTAAAAAAGACTAAATTTGCAAATAAACTTAAGCTACAATGTTAACTAACTTAACTAACTACAAGAACACTAAGAGCAAGAAAAAAATGTAGAAAAAATAACTTTTATAGCTACGGAAGATGAAGAAAAATGAAAACCCTAGAAAAGTACAGAGAAAAACTACAAAAAAAACCTAAGGGAAAACTAGCTAAAAACTAAGCTTAAATGTCTCCCTCTTCTTAGCCAAATTTGGTTATATTTAGCAGCCAATTTCTGACCCTCTTTGTACCCAAAATGCCCTTTAACGAGCTTTCAATGATTGGTTCTTCAGTTAGATAAATATTATGCTTAACGTTATTTTTTGTCCCCTCACAATGTGGGTATCGCGATACCCAAATATTGGATATCGTGATACCGTCAACAAACTTGACTTGGGGGGCCTTCAATGATCCTGGCGCACTATCATATGATGTCATGGAGTCTTTCACCCATGGTCTTACTCATTATACTTGACTGTCATAGCATCTTTCAGTATGGTCTTACACCGCATACTTTATACCTTATATCGTGTTGCCATGGTGTCTTTCATCCATAATCTTACACCATATACCTTTTTACCTGGTACCATATTGCCATGGCATCTTTCATCCATGGTTTTACGCTACGTACCTCATACCAAACTACCATGTGTCTTTCATCTATGATCTTAAGCCATATATCATCGTCACGGTGTCACCCTGAAGGATTAGTCGATACCGCTATTGCGATAAATACCATTCCATAATTTTTATATCTAGAATCCTTCTTCCATTACTTCCTTTACACCACTTAACATTGATGCTCGAACACTACAGTATTTCCTTTGCAAGGCCCCGAGCTTCACCCGAGGCGGTATCTAATAGGTTCTCTCCCCATTTCCCTTCCTATCTTTATCTATGTCCTTGAGGTTTTTCCCATAGTCATGCAATGCATGCACATATAATCATATTTCATGCTTATGCAAACATGACATACTTAGACAACATAGATCATAATAACATGTTTGGAGTCTAAAAATCACATGAAACCTCATCGCCTCCATAGCTTATCCTTATCTCTAACACCATGTAACAACCAGTTTTCAGTGAAATCGGAACAGTGGTTTTAGGACCACAAATTCGAGTTTGGAAGAAATTTTATTTTAATATTATTTTAGGGTCTGCATTATGATAGAAATATTGTATGAAAATTTTGTTGAGAAAATTTCACCGATTACATGTTTAATTTGATGAAAAAGTCCAAATTGCATAAAGTGCAAAAGTTGGATTCTAATAGCTAAAGGGATCAAATAACTATGAAATTCAAAATTTGAGATCCTTATATGGCAAATAGACCATTTAGAGGAGTTAGTAGATAAGTATGGTGATTCATCATTGGAAAATTTATTAAAGAAAAGGACTAAATTGGAAAGAGAACTAATAAAAGATGATAAAATAATTAAATAACAAAATATCATCATTTTATATAATCTTTCCTAAAAATAAAACATGGAAACCCTAACCATGGAAACCTAAGCTCAAGCCAACTTATTTTGCTTAATTAGGTATGTATTCTTGTCCCGTTTTTAATGATTTTTATATTTTCGAGATCGTAATAGCTTAATTTAACTATCTCGGGGATTAATTTGCAAAGTTATAAAAGTGTTAGGGTTTTTCCATGGATGAGTATGTATGAATTATGAAGTTTTATGGTAGAAAATTAAAGGTTGTTGATAGATAAACAACTTTTGCAAAAGGAATTTTGATGAAAATATGATTTAAGGATTAAATTGAAAAGACGTAAAATTCATGGAAAAAATTCTAAATTTTATGAAATACATGAGCTGCTAATGTTTTATGTAAAAATGGCTAGGCTTGGAATAAGGATTAAATTGCATGAATTTCATTTTCCGAGCCTAGGGACGAAATCGTAATTAATCAAATGTATAGAGACAAAATGGTCATTTTTCCAAAGATGTGAATTGGATTGAATTGAATATAAATTAATGTTAAATTCATTCATATAGATTCGAATAGATTAAGTACGAATTTAGATCGTGGAAAAGAGAAAGTAACGGATTAGTAGCTTACAAATCAACGTACAATTGTCGAGGTAAGTTCGTGTAACTAAATTGAGAATTTATATGTGTTAATTGGTTTGTATGTATGTGATTGTATTATTGCCATGTATATGAAATTAGTCACATATCTGACAATGACTGACAAGTATTAAGTCCTGTTTGAATAAATGAAATTAGATGGATACAGGGTTCCCAAATTGGTTGTCGTCCTGCATGTTGTGCGGACACACGACATCTTGCAAGAGCATCCCTTTATTAGCTCTCATGAGCATTCTTATATTGGATCTCTTGAGCTTCCTAATATATGGCTCTCACGAGTTTCCCAATTATGGCTCTTATGAGTTTCCCAATTATGACTCTTATGAGCTTCCCGTTACATAGCTCAAATGAGCTTCCCGTTTATATGCTCACATAAGCATTCTCGAATATGAATTGACAGATATTATATGAATTGGCGGATTACAGTTTTGTACACTTAGTGTATACTACTCATGTATCCATTGATATTTTAAATGATTCAACGGGTAAAATTTTGATATGAAACAATATGAGTACGAAATGAATTATTACCTGTATATGCTTGAAATACATCAAAGTGATAATATTTGACATGTTGAAAAGTGGGATGAAAGATAGATGTGTATGAAACTTGCTTGATGACTATGTACAATTGTGAAATGAGTTATTACATGAATTTCATTACTAACATGCTTGATAAGGATATGTGTTTAGGCATTTGGCCAAATTGATTTGAGCATGTTTTGTGTGCTTACCTTAAATGTGAATTAAATGGTAAGTTAAATTCTATGTTATACGAACTTACTAAGTTTTAAAGCTTACTCTATTTTATTTTTCTGTTTTGTAGTAATTCGGAAGCTCATTGGGTTGGGAGCTTGGCGGAGATATCTCACACTATCCATCAGCTCATTTTGGTATAAATAACAAACTAAATTTTGGTTATAATGGCATGTATAGGCTAAATTGGCCCAATGATGACATGTAAATATTTGGTTGAAATTAGCCATTGTATGACTTGTGATTGGTATAGTTTGATATGTATATTTATATAAGGCTTTAACATGTTTGATGTATGTTTGAAGTGAATGAATGATGGAAGTTACATAGGCATATTGATGAGTGGTTTAAGATAGTATAATTAGTAAAATATGCATATAAGTGTGTATGATTTTTTTGATAAGTTTGGATACTTGAACATATGAATTAATATGTCATGCATAAGACTTAGTTTTGACTTGGTTTGAATGACTTGTCTTGTTTTGTGAATGTATTAAATTGTTAATGTAGGTGGAAGACAAATTGAGTGAAAACTGTGGCTAAGAAATGGCCTATTTTTGTCCACATGGGTAGAGACACGGGCATGTGTCTCAGCCGTGTGTGACACACAGCCTAACACATGGGCGTGTGGTTTGGCCGTGTGTCTCTTGCATCTTTAAAATTTCAAAACAGAATACTCAGATATTTTCACATGGCCTAGCACACGGGCGTATGGCTTGGTCGTGCGACCCTTGCACCTATTTAATGCAAGTCAATATGCTCACACGGCGTAGCACACGAGCGTGTGGCTTGGCAGTGTGACCCAAGTCAGAGAGCACCCTAAATGGGACATGGTCGTGTGCCCTATTTTGAATGTTCACATGGCCTAAGACACGAGCATCTCTCTTGACCATGTGAGACACAGCTTGGCCACACGGGTGTGTATCCCCTTTACATTTTGGAAAAAATTTGTTATTTTCTGAAAAATTCTCTTAGTACCCGGTTTAGTCCCAACTTGTTTCTAATACATATTTTGGGCCTTGAAGGCTCATATAAGGGACAATATGATTGATTTTTGATATGAATGTGAAATGACATGAAATGTCTATAGTTGATTTATAAACTCCGATAATGCTCCCTAACTCTGTTCTAGCGACGGATATGGATTAGGGGTGTTACACACCAGAGCTTACATTCTTCTGGCAACAACTTACAACCAAAAGCTTACTGGTTAAACCCACACTTCATCTTAAAAGCTTAAACTTTAATAAGCATGCGAAACCCTTAAAATGATTCTGAATTCCATGACTTTATTTCTTTAACCTTTATGTACACAAAAGGAGTAAGAACCTTACCAGCTTGCCAGTTTCCTTACTCTTCCAGCTTAATCCTCATGAAGTCTGCTCCATCCAGATCCTTCCATGGCCTTTTCTTCTTCAAAATAATAGAAGAAGGTGAATAAGAGAAAATGAAACAAAGTTAGGAAGAAAATCATTTCTAGGAGTCATCTCTCAGCTATTTATAGCTCTTCCTGCGCTATTACCACCCTTATGAGAACCGTCCATTTCTAATTATTATGTCTCCCACTAAGGAACCGGTTGGTTCCATTCTAATCAAAGTAGGTTTGATTCCCAACCTTGTCCAGTTTGGTTTCCATCTTTTCTGTTTCTTCTAATAGAGGCTGCCAACTTGCGGTCTCTTTTAATTTAATCCTTTAATTATTCTTACTTTAAGGTCTATTGGAATCTGGGTGTTACAATATTACCTATTCATAAAAGCTTTTGATATGAATTTCATAAAATGATAAGTTAACGAACTATAAGGTTGTAAGTTGAGCCCTATAAGTTGATTTGCATTAATTAATCCGTTAATTGAATTAAAATGCAGCTTGAATGAATTGACAAAGACATGCTTAAGAAGGGTTAAAAACTAACAAAGCATAGGATAAGTAGGTTTATCCATTAATACTTACTAAGCTTCTTAAGCTCATGCATTAGTTGTTTAAAATGCGTAGGTAAAGGACCTTTTTTGAGAAACATGAAGCTTTGTTCATGAGCATCGCAGCACCCATCGAGTTTTTGATGTTGTTCTTTAATTATTAAAGGTTATTTGTATAGGTTATTGGCATGTATATTTAAGTCGTTTTGACCTTCTAGGGCCTGTTTTGAGTCCCGATCCCCCCTGATAAACTCCACATCAAATTTAAATGTTTATAAAATTTCAATTTGTCTAAAATATATTTTAATTATTTTAAATAAATTATTTATGCCTTTATTATTAAATAAAAACGAGATTTCTTACTTGTACATGCTCTGGTGGCATCTCTCATTTGTCCTAGCCATCGAGACTGGTGAGGGGTGTTACAGGTACTCATGTTGATAGCACTTCAGTGATTCTCTTATTCTAGTTTCGGATAACTTATCCCTAGTATCCCTTCTTTATTTTCCTAGGCTTACTAAGGGCTAAAGTTAACTAATTCTGAATTTGAGAATAAACTGATTCTAACATGGTATAAGTGAATACTTATTTTGAGGTGTTCCACTGTTTGATTTCAGCCAATAAAATGTGATTTTTAAGATCCCAAAGCTTGGTTTTTGTTATGGCAAAGAGTGGGGATGAAAATTGGGGTGTTTCAGGGCATTTATTGGCTCTAGGGCTTGTGGTTTTTGAACTTAGGCTCAGGGTTATCAACACAAGTGAGATAGAATGCCTCAATGAGCTGTCTGAAGCAGTTGTATTGGTACATCTAGGCAGTTCTATTGCAACAAGTGCCCCAAACTCAAGCCATTGCACTGTTTTGAGCCATTTTGACTTTTTGGGGTCCATTTTGAGTCCCCAAGCACCTCCAACCACCACCAAGCATCTTCAAAATGGTTTTAAATTGCCTCTAAAGACTTTTAATTGATCTAAACTTGGATCAATGATTTTATGAAAATGTTTTTAAACTTTCAAGTTTAGTAAAATTCTTATTTCCCTAAACCCGAATGACCTTGCTTTAAGTAGATAAGCTTCAAACATTTGGTTTTTGATCTAAATGGGTCCTAACATGTATTCAATGATAAAAAATGATTTCAAAATCATATATTACGCTTTCTTGAATGTTGGGAATTGTTTTAAATAAAATCTACAAGGTTGTCAAATGGTGTTTTATTAAAAGAAAATTATGACTATGGTTTGGAAAATATAATCCTATATGCATAGCTTAGTTGAACGAAAAATATATTAAAGGAGACTGAATTGAAGTTATTTTTTCAGAGTTTTTCTTTATGTATAATCTTCGAAAGAATTTTATGTAAATTTTCAAAAAATTCGTTCAAGTAATAACTCAACACATCTTTTCACCAAAACATTTTTTACTTTAACATTTGAAAAGATAATATACAATATATATTAAGTGATATTGTCATGAAAAGAGTAAAAATTATTTTGTGCTATTTTTTTTTTTAACATAGGTTTTGTCCTATTAAAATTTTCTAATATAAGTTTTTAATAAGAAAACAGTGTAAATATTGTGCACTATTTTCCTTCTCTATGTTTTTATTCCACTAAATTTTTCATTGTTCTTAAAAAGGTTTTAACGAGTCATAGGAGTGTTGTAAATAATATAAACTATTTTGAATATGAAAACATTAACGGAAAATAAGTTTTTGAATCCTAAGTTGTGGTCTACTAACTTGACTTTCATCTTCCTTAAGAATAAATTGAGTTTGAATCATCATTGTAAAAACAATAAATTAATTTTTTTTGTCAAAGATATATTGATTATTAATCTTTATTTATTTTTCCTAATTCAATTTTTATTTTCTAAACATTATTATTTTTTACCCCAACCGGATGAGATTTAACTTAATGTAAAAACAATAACAATTCATATATGTTGACGTGGTCAATATATTCTATTAAATTTTGTATCGTTCGGTAACAATGTGATAGATTGAGAAAAAAAGCTTATTTATTACATATGTATTACAATAAGTAGAAATAGAAAAAATAGTTAGTACAAATTTAATCCTGAAATTAGGAAGATAAGTTAAAATATTTTGTAAAAAAGGGGTAAGCTATATTAGCGGTCATCTAACTATGGTTATTTTCTTTTTTATTCCCAACTATGAAATGTTACAAAATGGTCACTAAATTATTCAAATTTGTCTTTTAAGTCCATGTACTCTTAGTGATTTTAAAATTTATTCTTTTACTTTTATTTTAAGGAATTTAATTTTTTTACTTTTATGATTTAAAAATGCAAGTATTATTGTTGTTAACCTTGCTAAAACTTTTTTTTTATTAAATTCAAGTTCATGATAATGTTATTTTATGGGTAATATATACCAACAGTCACTCAATTTTGGGGTAAGTAACAAAACAATCACCTTGGTTTCATTTCAGTCACTCAACTTTAAAAAAATGACAAAATAGTCCTTTATGTCGTTTTCCGTTACAGACGTAACGACAAAGTGATGTGGCAGATGACGGCTTACTTGGTGTCATTAACCGTCTAGCTGGCCAGTTAGCACCAATTTAAATAGCCATATCAGCAACCATTTAGGGTTTATCAAAAGAAGAAGAAAAAAAAGAATAAGAAGAAGAAGAAGAGAAAAAAAAGGATTTGGGATGGTTTCTGTCCAATACAAACGGGTTACCAAAGGGAAAGAAGGGATTGTCAGTGGTCGAAATCGGAAGAAACCAAAGTCGCGCCATTAGCTTAAACCACTTCCCCACTTAATTCCAGTCTTTGAAATGGATTGTCAGTGGCCTAGTATTGAGATGAATTAAAAACCTGGCTTTTACTATTCTGGAAGATGAATGTATCGTTATTTGAACGAATAGTCGTCCCATTTGTTTTCATTGTCTGGTTGGGTAAAATGGTATCGGTTGGAAAATCAAAACTCTGCCAATTCCCATAAACGAGATTCCCCCATCTTCTAATACCAGCCTTGTCGAATTTCGATTACTAGTTGCTAATGGTTGCCCTTACAACAAGTTTTGGCCTGAAGAGTTTATTAAACGAAGCTCGCCATTGTCGTTAATGATAAGAGACGAATATCGAGTCAACGGAGAATCATCATTAGCCAACCAAACAAGGGTGTTATTTCCAGATATGTTGTAATACCAAACATAGAAAGTGTAGAGATTTATAGAAGACCCCATTGACTTAAACCCAGCAACGAAGACTTTGTTTGAAGAGATAAGAAACTTGTTTTGAAATGAAGTCCATGGAAAATTGGAGAAATTGAAGGATTGATCTTTCTAGGACAACAATGGCAGAAGGTTACAGAGGAGGAGAGCCAAGGTTACATGGTGTTTCAATGGCAAAGAATCAGACCCCACCAAATTAGGCAAAGAAGACTTTTTTTTTTTAACAGTCTCATCATCATCATCATCATCATCTTCTTCTTCTTCTTCTTCTTCTTCTTCTTCTTCTCTGTTATTAAGGTTTTTTTTTTCAATTTCTTCTTAAATTGGGTCGATTTCCACTGTGGACATCCAACGTGGTTAGTTAATTGGTCACGTCACCTGTCCCGTTAGGTCTGTAACAAAAAATGTTAGTGCGTGACTGATTTGTCACTTTTTGATAACGTTAGTGACTGTTTTGTTATTTTTCTAAAGTTGAGTGACTGAAATGAAATCAAAGTGACTATTTTGTCAACTTCCCTAAATTGAGTGACTGTTGATGTAATTTACCCTCATTTTAGTTACATTACTATTAAATAAGTATTTTTCTTATTTTAAAAAGTAATGCCAACAAATTTAACAATAAAATTAACTGTATTAAAATCTAAATTAAAAAAAAACTGAAAAATAAAACAACTGAAATTTTAATAATAAAAGTGTATTCACAAAATTCTATATTTTAAAATTAGATGTTTGTCAAAATAGAGAGGCTACCTTCATTTTCTCCCTTTAGCCCACCTTTTATCTCAACTATTCCACCTTTCAATAAAAATAGAAAACTCTACTGTTCCTGAACTCTGAAAGTCTGGAAAAAAATGGGAGCTTAGAAAGCAGAGAAACCTTCACTACTTCAGTAGCTGCGTTCAAATGGTGATTTCAGGTGATAACGAAAATTTAAAGCTGCCAAAATTTGCCCTTTATTGCTGGTTTATTTTAAACTCTAAGATTGCAAGTTTCTTTTTAACTGCTATCTTTCATGAATAATTTCCTAGGTCGTCACTTCTCAACTTCGTTCGATTCTGTTAAAGTAAAACCCACTTCTTTAAAACCCTTAATTGATGTGAATTCAAGGAGAAAGAATTGGAATCCAATTCCAATTCCCTTCAGAACAATCCCTGAACCCAGAGGTCAAGACCTTGATTTTGTGAATGTTGCCCATAGTCACTTCGTTCACTCTGATTGGAATAAGCTTAATGCTTTATCCATCCACGTGACCCCATTTAGAGTTAAGCATGTTTTGTTAAAGATTCAAAAGGACCATGTTCTTTCTCTTGAGTTCTTCAATTGGGTTAAAACTCGAAACCCCACTTCACATTCCCTTGAAACTCATTCAGTGATTCTCCACATTCTCACCAAAAACCAGAAATTCAAATCCGCTGAATCGGTTTTGAGGAGTCTTCTTGTGTCCGGTTCATTGGAATTGCCAGCTAAGATGTTTGATGTGATGCTGTATTCTTACCGAATATGCGATTCCTCTCCTCGTGTGTTTGATTTACTGTTTAAGACATATGCACATGCCAAGAAGTTTAGGAACGCTACGGATGCTTTTTCTCGGATGAAGGATTATGGGTTTTTTCCAACTATTAAGTCGTGTAATGCATATTTGAGCTCATTGCTTGATTTACATAGGGTGGATATTGCTTTGGGGTTCTACAGAGAAATGCAGCGTTGCAGGCTTTCTCCCAATGTATACACTTTCAATATAGTAATTCATGCGTTTTGCAAGTCAGGAAAACTTGACAAGGCTATGCAAGTGTTAAGAGAAATGGAGATTGTGGGTTTTACTCCTACTGTAGTATCTTACAACACATTGATTGCAGGGTGTTGTAACAAGGGTCTAATGAGCTTAGCCATGAAGCTTAAAAGCTCAATGGGGAAAGGTGGAGTGCATCCAAATGTGGTTACTTTTAACACCCTTATTAATGGTTTTTGTAAGGAAGGGAAATTACATGAAGCAAATAAGGTTTTCAATGAGATGAAAGCCCTGAATCTGGCACCAACTATTGTAACTTACAATACTTTGATAAACGGGTACAGTCAAGTAGGTAAGAGTGAGATGAGCAACAGGCTTTATGAGGACATGTTGAAGAATGGAGTTAAGGCTGATATACTGACATACAATGCATTGATACTGGGATTATGCAAGGAGGGTAAGACAAAGAAAGCTGCCTATCTGGTTAAAGAACTTGATAAGGACAACTTGGYTCCAAATGCTTCRACATTTTCTGCTCTTATTAGTGGGCAGTGTGTCAGGAAGAACTCTGACCGTGCRTTCCAGCTTTATAAGACCATGATCAGGAGTRGTTTTCATCCAAWTGAAAACACTTATAGTATGTTGATTTCTACCTTGTGCAAGAATGAAGATTTTGATGGAGCAGTGCAGGTACTAAATGATATGATTGATAGATCAGTGGTTCCCGATTCTGGTACTTTGTTTGAGCTGCACAAGGGACTCAGCCGATGTGCTAAAAATCAATTGGCAATTATCCTATGCAAAAAACTGGAAGATAGACATCTGATGCCAAAAGGTTTTGATAAATCCAAAATGATCAGTTCTCAACCAGAAAATGAGGACAAGACATCTTGATATAACTTGTGGCATTTTGTATATTCCAACTCCAATACTCTGATGCTGTCAAGTCGACACTGTGGAGTGCATTTTTATTTGAGGGTATGCCCTAAGACAACTTTGTTTAGTTGGAAGTAAAGGAAGATTCCTATTGTCTGTACCAAAGCAATAGGAAGGTGCCTATTGTTGATCTCTGAAACAAACCATCGCCTGTTTAATTTTATTAAATATTATACATTTTGGAATGAGGCAGATGGTCTACAAATATGCTTTTTAACAATTTATGGGCTGGTTGTTGCATTGACACTCTTTTTGTTTCTCCTTCTGTTATGTAAATTCCTTTGTTTGGCCTATAAACATTAGGACTATGTATTTGATTCTTTTTGCATATTCTATTATTGAGGACCACTTCTTCCATTTATTGCTCTATGGTTTTTTTTTTCCAGATAACATCTTCCATGTTTGTCTTTGATATATTATGAATTTTGTAAGTTTCACAAAGAATGTGTGGTTAAATTTCTTGTTGGTCCATGCTGCACCCGATATACATGCATACACTAAGTTCTGAGATTTTGCTAACACTGTCACCATATATAGTTGTTCTTGTCTTTCTGCCTTCTGATTTTGACCTATCATACCAAGATATTCAATTTCAAAATATGAGTCGAGTAATTTCCTGTTATTACGCACCATTATTATATCTGTATTACCAGATTGACATGAATAAATTGCTGTATGATCACTTAAAACTTGGTAAACTCCTATATCTTCATCTATAATATGTATATATTTTTTTGTTTTAATTTTCATGCCCTCATAAATGGAATGTGAGGTATAGTAATTAATTACACTTGTTTTTCCTGCAGAGCCATATCAATACCTTTCTTCATGACAAAATCTCCTTTTGTCCAACTTGGGAACTTCCTGTATTGCAGTTGAGGAAGCGGTAGTTTACTTTTGGGATATTGGAAGGTATGACTGCATGCATCCACCTACCATCTTCAAGTGGAGTATATTAAGATTTTACTCGTGTACATGTTACAAAAGAATCCAGGGAATGACATGTTTGAAAGCTTTGAAAGCTCCTTGGTGCAATGAATTCAACTTGAACTCGGCACTTGGTTTTGAAAATTTCCAGTTATTATTTGCCATTGAGATAAAATTCAAGATGAGAAAGTATTATTGATGTTGACACCATTTTTTTGTAAAACGGGATCAACTTGGATTTTAAAAATGAAAATGAATATGGGAGTCGCTACCAATCCTTTTTTATAAGGTGTGATTAGGCTATCTTGAAAATTAGTTGTTTTAATAAACAATTTAATTTTATTAAAATAACGATTTTGGTTTACGAAATTTAGAAAAACGGGTTCGGAAGTCAGTTACGTACGAGGAAGGATTAGCACTCTCGTAACGCCCAAAAGTGATACTTAGTTGATTAATTAATGTCTTAGTGTCGAATATTGAAAACTTTAAAGAGATTTAAAATACAATCTTTTATTGAAATGTTGAAAATTTTTAGGCAAAATGTATATTTCACGTTTATCGAGAAAGAGAATTATATTTAGTAAGTTAGGACACAATGTTTTGAATTCACGATGCGCGAATGAATGCTAAAAATTTACTTATTTAAAAGATATTTAGCTATCTCGGATTTAAAAAAGGGATCATGCCCAGTAAGTTAGGACACGATCTTTTCTTAATTCCCGAGATCGTTTAAAACTTGAGAAAAAAATGGATCATGCCCAGTAAGATAGGACACAATCTCTTCTTAATTCCCGAGATTGTTTAAAACTTAAGTTTGAAAAGATTCGTGTATTTAGATTTATTGTGAAAATCGAAACTCTATAAGTTAGGGTATGACCTTCTCGAATCTAAACACGACATTTTGCTTATTCAAAAATCATAATTTATGCATTGCATAAAATTAATCTAACAAGAAATAGTGGAAATGAAACACGGTATCAATATGCGTAATAAAACAAAAATGAATACGGTGATGTAAGCATAAATAATACGAGCAATAACAACGAAAATAAGATAAATAAAAAA
>JABFAF010279943.1:0-12559 GCA_013677275.1 Gossypium schwendimanii | reverse complement strand
CTAAAATAACAAAACTTCTCTTTGGACAATGACTTGGTCAGCACATCTGCCAGCTGATCTTGAGTGCTGCAATATTCTAATGTTATCTCCTCCTTTGCAACCAGATCGCGTATAAAATAATAGCGAATGTCTATATGTTTCGTTTTGCCATGGAATGTTGGATTTTTTGTCATGGAAATAGTTGATTTGTTGTCACAAAATATTTCCGTTGCTCCTTTTTGCTCATGTTGAAGATCTGCTGACACTCTTCTTAGCCAAATGGCTTGACAAGCTGCTGAGGTTGCTACTATATACTTAGCTTCTGAAGTTAACAGTGTTGCTGTAGCTTGTTTTTTCGAACTCCAAGTGATCACTCCCAAACCTAGAGTGAAAACATTTGCTGAAACACTTCGTCTATCATTCAACGAACTTGCCCAATCACTATCTGTGAACCCACATAGTCTGAAATTTGAAATTTTGGAGTACCAAACACCATACTCCAAAGTTCCTGCAATATAACGCAAGACTTTTTTTGCTGCTCCATAATGAACTGTTGAAGGTTGTTGCATAAACCTGGAAATAACACCAACAGGAAATGCTTCAAAACTCATAGTTGTTGCCATTGAAAATGGGAATTGCCGGTTGAGAAACACTCACGGTATTGTTGTTTGTCGCCATGAGAAATACACTTAATAACAATCAAACTTCACTCTGATACCACAGAATGTTGAAGAGGACAGCTGCACAAGAGAAAAGGAACTCAGAACAGCCTTTTAAAAATAAGAGATGGTAAAAGATTTCCAAGAGTATATTTGGGAAAAACTGATGCTTGTTATTCAACTAAAGATCAGCCTCTTATATAGGCTTTACAAAGCAACAAATCTCAATAGAAAAAATCATATCTCAACAGAAAATCATAACAAAAACAGAAAAAATAAAGGAAACAAACTAAGCACAACTCAACCAAATCTAAATTTAGAAAAAAAACTAACTTTGAATCATTCTCCAACATGCCTTCCATTGTCATCCTTAGTTTGAGCTCTCGCCATGCCGTAAGTTGCTTGATTCCTTTTCTTTATACATATCTCTTCTTTTGGGGTGTACAAAGAAAAAGGTTTTGTAAATTCTAGGATTCTAACTTCAAATTTGCGTGATGCCACCTTTATAAGAATATTTCATGAATCAAGTGAGTTAAACCCTGAATTCATTTGACATCGTATCATTTTGTTTCTATTCACCTTTCTTGGAGAAAACTAGAAGGTCTTCATTTGGTTACTTTGGTGTCTTGGATTGTTGTACTAATGGTTCCGTAGAGTGTTTAAAAAGCACCAAGGCTAGCCAATGGCAGGGCTTAAACTTTTAATCTAGCTAGTTAGATGAATCCATGAATCGTGACAAAAAAATGGGTGACAGTACCAAGGAGGCCTTTGTATTAAAAGTTAGAATGTCGTATAAGAGGGTATTTCATAACTTATATACTCCTCATTGTCTTCATCAGACTTTGTTTTCCACTTCTTTCCATGTTCTAAGTAAGTTATCATAGTTTTTGTTTTCCACCTCTTTTCATGTGCTGGGTAAGTTCCCGTGTCTGTTTTACTATCCATGAAAACCTTTCGAAATTCAGGACTGCATCTTCCAAAACAACCCCTATCTTAGGATTCGAATCTAAATTCTCTCTTTGAAATCATCCCAAAATCAAATGACCTGATTGTCTTTACAAATATATGTTTATGGCAGCATCTCCGATGAAGCTTGATTATACATTAGAGCATAATATGAAAATATAATCTTTTAACATATATAAAATCAATGTACACATATCGGATATTCACTCGATATTGCAGAACTAAATGACTAATAGCTTGAAACACTCAGAAAAACTGGGATATCTGAAACATTAAACTAAATGGATAACACAAATTATTGAGGTTTTTCTATCAAATCGAATCATGAATGTAGAAATCTGGACTTCAATAAATTACAGAACATGACGTCATATAGTTATCGACACAACTAAGACAGCTAAGTCCAAACCATGCAACATTACTAAAGAACTGCTATTGCTTTGATAAACTCTGTTCACTTCCGGAAGTATTTCAATGGACTTAACTTGTATGCATTAATGGTTGGAATGCTCTAATCTTCACTCCCCTATATGGTATCACTGTGAAAACTTTGAGATCAACTTGTCTACATGAATTATGATATCATCTATCTGTGGGCGAACAGCAGCCTGAGGCTGAAGCATCCATGTCACAAACTGGTGAAGAGCTTCCGGATATGGTGGTTTAGGTCCAGCTGGCCACTTGATCTGTGCATTTATAATGGCCAATTGTAGGCTTCCTCCGGATTCTCCAAGTGCGTACTCAAACGGAGATACCCCATACCTACAACAAATGGCAATTAATAACATAATAACTACATAATGCAAACGGTTTATGGTTTCTTTAGCTTGTTTCTGGATAGCATTTACATTACGTCCAAGATGCAGAGAGACGCGCATGTAACTCCGAAAAATTATTTCATTCCAAGACTTTAGGAAGGAAAAGATGGAACTTCAAAAAAAAGGGAGAGTTTGATTGAAGTATCATCAAAGAAACAAACCACAACTTCATGTGATTATAAAATGAAAGTTGAAGGACTGTGAAATTACAGAACCAAAAAAAAAGGATAGAGTTTGTAAAATGAAAGCAAACATTGTAGAAGTGCATTTATGAGTGTTACTTACATTATTGCATATAAAGTGCATCCCAACGACCAAATATCAGTTCTCTCATCAATATCTGCATCGCTTGGGCAATCCCACAACTCAGGAGCTCGGAAAGGTGCTGAACAATGCTCAGATGCCCATTCCTACATATGAAACCAAAATCCACCATCAGCATTGTAGAAAAGGCACTGAGCTGATATACAGAGAAAGTGTCTTAAAATATTCTATTCAAACTCAGGCAACGTAAGCAACACAATTGGAAGTGCTATATGTGATAGGAGAGTGTAGTGTAAAAAGACTTGGAATTGAAGAAAAATAAAGAAGAAATAAGTACCTGAAGCTGGAGTGCCTCAGAACGAGAGCGGATTTGTTTCCTTGCAGGACGAGCACTCCCGAAATCCATCAATATAGCAAGTGGTGCTTGCCCTTTTCTTCGGGTTAAAAGAACATTTCCTGGCTTGACATCATTATGTGCATATGGAGGAACAAGACCATGCATATGTTTGAGCCCTGCACACAGCTGCAGATATAATATGGTCCGGTTAAAATGCTTACAATTATTTCTAATCAGTTATAACATCAATAAATCCGAAAAATACAAAAAAAAGAAGTCAATAGGGGATCCTAAAACATTAAATGAGCAAATATTATAACACTGAAGCTAGATGGTAAACTCTAAGCAAAATCCATGAGATACATTTGATTACTTGTGTCGCATAGTTACCAATTTTTTATTGAGAAATATTATAACATGTGGAATGGGATTGCATGGTTCAAAACAATAAGATAGTTTTACTCACCTGCCGAAATATTTGAAGAACATCTGAGGTAGAAAAGAATTCCTTTTTAGCTTTCATAGCATTGGAATTGTCCAATAATGTTCCATCCAAATGAACAGGAAATAACAAATATGCTTCATGATTCCATGATCCTTCTTGTGTAGGCTAGCCAATGAAATGATATTGTTTTAGACAAACACAATTTTGCATTAAAAGTCCTTCAAAAGAAGAAGAAATGAGCCATCAAGCGAAACACAAGAGCATCTCGAAAATAGTTCCCATTTTAAGTTTTACACCAACCTTATAGGTAAATGAGCCGATAAATTCAAAAACATTTAGGACACAAGAGAATAAGAGATCCAAATAATTACCTTAATGGCAATGATAGCATGATCAAGAAGTGGAAGCAGATTAGGGTGACTAAACAAGGATGAAACACGGATCTCCTCACGAACCAATTCCAACTGCTCATTATTCTGAATGAGAACTTTTTTCATTGCATAAGTTCCATCATCTACAAATGCAACCCAAATTTAAGATGTAAATCCAGATTAAAGATGCATAAATCGGAACCTGTTAGGCGAGCAGTCAAACTGTCATAGACCAAAGACAAGATTCGCTATGAAGTATGAAATTCTATGTCCAAGGCCTTCGTTTTTTACAACATAACTGAGATCAAAGATTAAAGGGATATCCATAATTTGAGGTCTATAACTCCAACAAGAGTTTGATAATCACAAAAAGAGCACACTTTTAGAGATCCAAGTCTACATAATAAGCCGAAACAAAAGAACCCCACACAATTTACCATAAATCTTCATATGAAATACCAAAGCTAGCTTCAATTTTTCTTAGGCAAGAGCATTCAGTAGCAGTAAGTTCACAAAAACTCGATTAATTTACAACAAAAAGAATTACATAAAACCCTCCAAACCAAAGTCAAAAACAGAATCATTTAAGACCAAGAAGCGAAGGACCAAATTAAAAAAAAAACCCAAGATTTAGAAAGAACCAGATCATTGAAAAACCATTGAAATAGAGAAAAACCCAAATCATAAAATCCTCAAAAAAAAAAGATTAAAAAGATGAAATTTTTAAAGGGGGACGAACCAGAAAGATGAGAAGGGTCCTTGACTTTTTTGGCTAAGCCAACAGATGAAGCTGAAGAGGCGTCGGATATGACTTCCTTCACCAAATAGACATAAGCGAACCCACCTTCACCCAACTGCCTCACGATCCTGAACCTGTTGTCATTGATCCAAACGTCCCCTCCACCATTTACGGCGTCGTATAAAGCATTCAACCCTGAAAATGAACACCCCATTGTTCTTTTCTTTTCTTTCTTCAACTAAAAAAGAAAGAAAAAATTCCTTTTAGATCTTCAAGCTATCATTTTGCTATTAGAGTTTAGTCAGGTTTTGAAGCATTAAGAAGCTTCTTGTGTTTATTAAGAGACCCTGATTTTTCATTAATTTTGTATTGGATCTGGGTTGAGTTTGACACTCCAAATTTTCATTCTTCCACTCCGCTATTTGGAAATTACATTTTAGTCCTTGTACCTTGTGGTGATTTTAGAGTATATCTGATTTAATCCGATCCGTCCATTTGGCTGGCTAAGTAGAGAAACACATAAGATGAAAAAGCTTTTATTTGGCTCTGAGGTTAAATTATGTTATTATTCCTGAAAGTTATAGATTTAATTTTTGTTTGGTAAATTTTAGTCCTATACTTCTTAAATTTTGTTTGGTTGAATTCAATTACTAGTATTGTACCATGTGTATAGTTGTAGATTTAGTTTATTGTCTCTAATTGGATCATCCTAAGTCATTATATTTTCTATATTTTGAAATCTCAGTCTTAATGACAATCAATAGTACATTAATTAGATTTTTAGTGAGTAATATAAAAATAATAAGCTGGCATGATATTATATTGACGCATCAGATTTTGGAAATAACAAAATTTTATTTGATAAATTTAACAATTAATATTTAGTAAAGACTAAAATTTAAAAAGGTATAAAAATTAAAAATAACTAATAAAAGTATAGGATTAAATTCATAACATTTATTAAAAAAAAAAAANAAAGTAATAACAAAATTTAACCCAACCTGGTTATAAACATGGTATTTAAAGATTTGGGTTTAAGGTCATACCATTGAAAGGTAAGACGTGTCCCATACCAATATCATATGGCATATACAATTGTATTTGTGGATTAAAGCCCCACCATATAAACTTTCATGTCACATGATTATATAATATACAAATTGATCATACCCACGTAACAGACTTCATTTATGTATACAAGATAATCCTAGAACTTAAAATTGCATATAATTATAGGAAGTTAATATGACTCTAATTCGATGCAGAATTTAACTGTTTGTAGAATAAAGATTAAGCATATCTCTATACTTGTGATTTCTAAATTACCTCCAGTTTAGCTTTAAAAACAAATCAATATATAACATGTACATACAAGAATCTATATAACATAGACGAAACATTTTAACATAACTCTTATAATTATTGCAATATATTTTTTCAACTCTGACATATAATATCAAATCGCTACATTAATTACACATGTAATATTCTTTTACTATTATCTTGTTGTACTCTGTTATTATTCTTTATCTTATACCATTATTCTATACTTCCCATCAAATTATTATATAATTGACTTAATGCACACTTTAGGTATTTAAAGTACACACATTTTCCCATTTTAATCCTGAAATATACACATATTATCATTATGAAATTATACCATCCACCACACCATTTGCACAAAGTGTATGCCCATATGTTGTACACATTGTTATTGATTTTTATTAGCATTTCAATCATATTCCATCTCTATTCTCACCAAGTTTATTAGTACATTTATCAACGTTTCTCTTTCAATTCATTCATCATACATACATACAAAGTCCCAACATACTTTGATACATGCATTTCAATCAATATGGAACAACCTTTAATAAATCAAGTCATTACTAGTGCTCATGTACAAACATCCAATCAATATGTTTATGAGCTCAAGATTGATTACTCTCCTCTATTTTCACTTCAATTCATAACAACACAATTATACTTTTACTAACAAATTCATTCATTAATTTCAAATCAATATATTCTTTTCTTTATTCAAATTACTCATTACACTTGCATATATAATATCATCATACTATAATACATGTCCCTCTCAATCAAACAACCATAATTCTTCCAGTCACTACTAACTCAATATTGTTCTCTTTCCCTATTGGCTTTCTTGAGTGTTTTTAAAGTATGCTCAATTTCCCAATCAATAGGTAACAAGACCCTATCTCTTCTATGCATACAATGACAAATACCCTACAAAAGAATTAAAAAACCATAACCAATATCCAGAATACAATTATCAATATCTCAATAGTCTAACAAGACAATCAATTTGCCAGACAAGGTATATTCCAAACAAGACAATCAATTTGCCAAATTAACCAATCTTAAGCTAGGTGCTAAGTAATTCTTCCTCCTTTTGAATGATATTCAATTAGCATACGTACAGAAAAGAAAACCAAATATTTAAGTAAATAATAGAAAAAGAAATGTTCTAAGAGAAAAAGTATATGTCGAACATACGCATAGCATACAAATACAACAAAGATGACAATGTATTAAAACTACTTATCTTTAAAAAGTACCTAAAGGCAACCATAAGTGAAGTCCATTGATAAATTACTATAACTTTGTGTGTGTAAGTCTGTAAGAATGGTGTTTATTGATACAACCCATATCTTCGGCTGCAGAAACTGAAAGCCAAATTGAACGACTTGAAATTTTGTATTTTTGGTTAAAATATCAGATAGCAGGGTGTTGTTGAGTAATGCAATGTATATTTCCACCTCCCAAAACAATTTCTCGAGCACCCTCAATTCCTACAACCTGAACCAAAACAAACAGTGGTAAATGCAGCCAAAAGAACAATATCAGCTTTAGCCTTTAGCTGTTACTGTAGTAATTCAAGCAAGTCTAGCCTATTTTGTGGAAAACAATGTTACTCAGACTTGAGTGGAAGTGTTAGATTCGAGTATGTTTAGTTTACCTAAGTTTCCTTGGAGGATCATATCTTTAAACTCTTACCCGAGTATGCATCAAACATAGGTATTTTAAGAAAATAAAGAGTCGAAGCAACATAGGAGGAAAAAACGAGTAGCTAAAGCCCAAATAAAAAGAAAAGTTACTTGAGTGAGCCTTCTATATAGCTTTTACACAAAAGTCATCACCATAGAATTAAAGATTGAAACTGTAAGATAGTTTAGAACTGCTAGCTTTAAATTCCAAGACTAATAAACTCAGCATATGGCATTAGGTATATTATACCGGTGAACACAAGACACTATTATGCTTTTAAACCTGGATGTTATCCGGGTTTCATTTACCTCATTTCGATATCAATCTTAACCTTGCCTCTAATCTTCTTAGGTTGCTATGTTCACAAAGAAATGAAACTTTTGTACTAATGTTATCTCCTAATTTACCACCCATTACACAAGATTCCCAAGCAGTGATTGTAAGTTAATTTTCAATTTTTACTTGAATAACTAAAATGGAGTTAAATATTGCATCCATCATGGTTCTACTACTAGCATATGTTGAAAAGAAATACTTGCTTACTTTATACTTTGGAAAGGTTTGAGAAAGGACGGAAACAGCTTCGTCATCTCGCTTTTGGTCCCCAAATTGTGGCAAGATGATCGCTCCATTGGCAATATAGAAGTTTACATAAGAAGCAGCAAGTCGTGTACCAGGAAGTCTCGCTTTAGCGTCACCATCCTGTTGTCAGGAACATCAAAGACCAGAAAACAATGCACAATAAACCTCTTTCTTCTTTCGCAAGTCATGTACAGTTTCATTCGGCAAAGCTATAGTCAATATGTTGAATGTATATGGACAGTCATGCAGAGTCATGGAAAAAGAAAATCCTTACTTGAACAACTCCATCAGCTTCTTCATCTGTCATATAAAGCGGCCCAGGGACATGGAGTTTGACTATTTCTAATTTCCGACCACGGGCATCTTTTTCATTTGAGAGAACAGTGAATGCTTCCATGGAACGTTCATATTGAGGGTCCTTTTCATCATCAATCCAAGACAACACAACAACACCAGGCTTTGCAAAGCAACACATATTATCAATATGACCATTCGTATCATCATCACCTGTTGATAAACAAGAAGATACTTTAATTTTCAGCGTATGTATTAAGTGCTTAAAAGCTTGACAGATTTGCTTGAGATAGTAGATAATCGATAAATGCTGTGGGGCTATAGCTATCCTCCAAGGAAATTGTTTAATATTTTAAAAGTGATATCGAGTAAAAAGTTTGCCTGTACAGGTTTTGCCATTCAGATATGAAGATTTGCGCATTAATAAACAACAATAGTGCAGTTCTCTAATGAAAATTCATTCTAAGTTTAAGAAGGTTATAAATTTCTTGATATACCACTGAGGATTTCCCCCGAAGGAGATGAGAAAATTAGACATGTATGAGTCATAGTGACATGAAATGATAATCCCCCGACTCGAAAAGAAAACAAATATCAAGAGAAACTTGAGATACATATCAGATATGAGATAAAGACAGAATCACGTACCATATAATCCACGAGGCAACCAGATAACCTTCTCAACTCCAAGATATGCCTTAAGTTCATTTTCTATTTCTTCTTTAGTCATATTTGGGTTCCTGTTTTTGTTCAAAAGACACTCCTCGGTCGTGAGGCAAGTTCCTGAGGGGGAAAAAAGGTAAAAGATGAATAAAAGCTGTAGTTTACTAGACTTCCATCTTTCTGTGCATCTAAAATAATCTGCATCAGGCATTGCAGATGAAACTTTTTAATATTATTAGATGTTATGAGAAAAGAGAGATCATCTTTTCAAAAAAGCATCATATAGAAACACTCACACGTCTGTTTGCATATAAGCAAATGAAGAGTGAAAGAGAAATCCCTTTCAGTTATGCAAGTATCGTAGAAAAGAGTCCTTAAGCAGCCTTAGCCAACAGTTTTGACACAGCAAAGCTTATCAAGGAGGATAAGTTATTGGTTTCTCACCGTCTCCATCTACATGTATGCTTCCACCTTCAAGAATCATCGTATGAGGAATTCTAGGAAGCCTCTCATTTCCCAATATCTACAAACAATCAATGACTAAAAATAAATTTCCCACCTGAACAAGTAAATAAGTATATGACCAACACTAACCTTCCGTGCCACGAGAAGGTCGAGACTCCAATCTTCATAACAACCATCATCAATCCCTACTTAGATCACAACAGATTCCTTTCAGTGAAGACAAATACGAGATAAACCCATAAATTAACACATAATGAATACTAACACTTTAAAACAGTCAAATTCAAGGCCAGACTCTTGTGACCAACAAAATAAGCAATCAAAGTAAAATTTTTTACCCAACATTTTCCCCAGTTTTTGCTCCTCCTTATCTAAATTTCTATCCATATGTTAGGGCATGTAGTTTTGATAAAGAATCAAAATCTACTGGTGCGTCTCCCGTACTTAATAAACACTTAAAAGGATGATATTTGATTATGTTAGTCTTAGTACAGATGTGATACTAGCTTGTTGTTAAACCATCGTTCGATATTAAATAGATTCATTCATAGAGGCACATTAGGTTGCAATCATGTCAAGTTATTCTTACCTCCCCAGCTATTAAAATTCCAATCAATCCCGGCAACTCTGTGCTTGTGGTTATCAGAAATCACTGCTCTTTTCCTTACAACAAACTGCAAGAAGGAGAAAAAAATAAATAATTTCAAATATTTATGACAGAAGACAAAGTAAGATCATAAAGAATAAGAGGTGCTCACAGTTGGCCCAGTATCACGAAACCAAGCATCGTTCATGCTCATTTCAAGAACCCTAACATTTGGCGGTAACAGAGTTCGCGCATTCTCCCACTGTGGATAAAGTTACTTAATTCATTAAAATTCAGCTCAAAACAATACGTACCACATGTGAAAAACAGGTTACAAACCTGAGCAGCACTTGCACAGACGGTCACAGGTTCGAACTTTGAGATTGTAGTTGCAACCCTAGCAAACACACGTTGGGCGTGTTTCGCATTGTCTCGCCAATTATCAGGACGTTCCTGAAAAACAAGCAGTTTCACAATTGTCAAACTCAACAGACTCTAAGCATGAACAAAACATCAAACACCATCCAATCTTCTAGCCATAAATGGATCATTACACACCTAGATGAACAATAATTGAGCAGCATAACCAAAAATGCATGTTGAGAATCATTTATCATAAATTTGAAGGTATACTACCAATAATCAATGGCTGCTAAGTACTCAGTTACAACAGCATTTTGCAATAACATGCATCAAATTCCTAGATCATGGTTAAACAATTTCAAAGCCTTTGAATAGAATACTAACAAATGCAATAGCAGACAAAAACCCAATCCATTGAAATGAAATTAGAAGAGGAAACATGGAAAAATAAGGCCATAAACATAACAAGAACAAACATAGGGATATCTTTCGATTCTGATTCATACCCATCAAAGAAGAAACGAAAACAAACGTTCATTTACCAACAAAACAAACACTTTTCGACATAAAAAACTGAATTGAATCAGTAAGAAAAAAGAAGAAGAAATAATACTAACAGGCCATCCCATCCAGCACTGTAAATGGGGTTCCCATTCAGCAGGCATGTGGTAACCAAGAGAAAACGGCGGCGGTTTCATCTCCATCTCTGACAGTTTTAACGCTATCTGCCTATATCCCTCTAAACCAAAGCCTTTGGCTTAAACAGTTTGTGTGTGTCTCTATATATATATATAATGGAAGGAGTGAAAGTGACTGACGGCTGAGACAGTTTGTAAAGAGAAATATACAGTTTGTAAAGTTGCGCTATTTTGACAAAAAGAGTCCGCCCAGAATATTTGACCCTTTCTACTTTCTCTTATTCGTTATTATCGGTACCTTGGTAAATATAGGGTCTAATTTCGATTTTAGACCCTCAGATTTAATATTTTTACTTTAATTTGATATAATTTCATCCCTCTATTTTTATAATATTTATTAGTAGGTCCAAATTGATAAGGATGTGAACTTTTATAATGTTTATCAGTTTGGTTATAGTAATAATATTATAAAAATATAAGGCTAATTTATATTAAAGTAAAATTGAAAAAAATAAATCTCGTATTTTACCAATGTCAAAATAATGATAAGTGTTATAAAATAAAGAAAGATGGAGAGTATAAAGAACAAAGAAAATATGAAAGCAATAGAGAATGTACTTCATTAATCAAAGGGATGATTACAATGCTTCATCGAAGTCTCTATTTATAAAAATAAGAAGTATAAAAGAAGTAAAGATCTAATTCTAATAACTATTAGAATTTAAAGTACATCAAAATTTTATCTTGATCATGATGGACATCCACTTAATAAGATATTCATAAAACTCCCCCTTGGATGTTTATTGATAGATAATGTGCCTCGTTAAAACCTTATTAGAAAAAACCCTGTGGGATAAAAAAACCTAATGGAGGAAAAAGAGTACACAATCTTCTATTACAAGCTGCCTCGTTAAAAACCTTTACCAGGAAAACCCCATGGGAAAAAACCTTGGTTAAAGGAAAAGAGTACAACTTGTTTTTAGACTCCCCCTGATGGCAACATTACTTTACATCTTTGAGTCGACGCATTCAAATCTTGTGTAATAGCTTTTCAAATGTTGAAGTTGGCAATGCCTTAGTAAAAAGATCTACTAAATTATCACTAGAACGAATTTGTCGAACATTTATATCACCTCTTTTCTCAAGATCATAGGTGAATAATAATTTTAGTGAAATATGTTTCATTCTATCACATTTGATGTAACCACCCTTCAATTGAGCTATACCTGCTGCATTATCTTCATATAAGATAGTTGACAACTTTTCCTGTAAAGGCAAATTACATATCTTCTGGATATGTTAGATCAATAACCTTAGCCAAACACACTCTCGACTTGCCTCATGCATTGCAATTATTTCTGCATGATTTGAAGAA
>JABFAF010279931.1:1443-28110 GCA_013677275.1 Gossypium schwendimanii | reverse complement strand
TTTCGCCCTTTGTGCGAATCTGTCAAAAATAAATAAAAATTTATTATAAAATTAATTAAATTCAACATGTTAATAACTTAAGTACAATTAAAGTATTTTATAATTATTATATATTTTTGACAAGAATTACTACGATATTGCACGAATTTCAGTTAAAAAGGGCATGAAAAAGTGTATATATTTTCGTGTTTCCAATCATCACACACACGAGGAGGGCACAACACCCGAAAGATGCCCAACCTTCTCAAAAAGATCAACCCATTGAAGATCTGCGAGTAGAATTCAACCACCACACCTATCCATGGAGCAATGTACTTTGTGCGACTACACGATGCCCAACCTTGATGCTGTTCGAGGTAGCATTAATCGCCCATCGATTAATGTTAATAACTTCGAAATCAAATCAACAATGATGCAAATGATACAAGCAAACCTTCAATTTTGAGGGTCAATGAATGAGGAACTGAACCAACATCTTAAGAGATTTCTAACTATTTTTAATACCTTTAAATATACTGGGGTATCTGATGGTGCTAGCCGTATTAGGTTATTCACTTGCTTTCTTACTAATGATGCATTTATGTGGTTAGATTCATAGCCAGTAGAATTTATCAACACTTGGGATGATCTAGTGAGCAAATTCTTGGCAAAATACTTTCCTCAGAGCAAGAAATGAAGCATCATATGGATATTACGAATTTTTAGCAATTAGACGGGGAATACAAGACATTAGAGTGCTTGAAACTTATGTTACCTAAGTGCCCATTTCACGGCTTGCAAGATTGGCTGCAACTTTAATTTTCTTATAATGGCCTTGATGAAAATTTGAGATTTAGTGTTGATGGGGCATCCGTAGGGGTATTCATGTCGAATACATATACAGAAGCTTACCAACTTATCAAGGACATATCAATGAATTCTTTAATTTGGTTGGCTAAGCGGTTCACATATAGAGGCAAACAATTGGCTGTGAACGTGGTGGGTAGCAAGGAAAAGTATCAACAAGTCCTCGAAAGGCTTGATCAATTGAAGATGTGTTCGACTGTAACACCCCAATATTGGGCCTAAGAGTTTTGGGGGTATTTTAAGGATTTTAGCTTCAGAGTGCTTGGGAATTTCATAAGCATGGCCATCAAAATTATTTTTGTCTATGGCTTTTAGAAAATTAAAATAATTTTTTAAAATAAGGTTAAAAAGATCTTTAATTTTAAAACAAGGATTGATTTGTAAAAGGGTTCAAATTGTGAGTTTTTAAAAGGCAATTAAACCAAAAACTTTAAAACAGCCTATATCTCTTCCCACCTAGTTTTATTTTAACATTATTTTTCTTCTCCCTTATTCTTATATTGCCCCTTGCACCCCACACTCATATTTATCAAGTTTTGATTCCCAAACTTAATTCCATTGATTTCTTTCATCCTAATAGCATTAAATCTCCCTAGAATTCCATAGAAAAACACCTAAAAACACCATTGATAGTGTTATCTCTCAAGTTGTGGGTTTTCTAGGTTTTTAACCAAAATCTCATTTTTCTTCCCTCGAAGGTAACCATTCATCTTTCTAGTAGTTTTAAATGTTATCTACTCTTTAAAAATGAATTTTTAGCCATTAAATCACATGTTACAAATAAAAGCTAAAAATTAGGTCGTTAATAGTGGATTTCAGGATTGTAAATAAAAATATGGTTTCAAAGTGTCTTTCGATTAGTTTTCACATGATTATAAGGTTTCTAAACTTACTTTAAAGTTTCGTTGAAGATTTTTAACGTTCTAATAAATTTTCATGAAAATTTCCATGAATATGTCAAAATTTTTAGTACCATGAATTGAGTAGTTTTACGAAGTTTGAAGGTTGAGAATAAGTTGTGGGTGAATAATTTGATGAACAGAATCAGTTTTAGGTAAAAAGTTTAAGTATAGACCAAGATATTTGAGTTTTAAGTTTGCTATGTCGAAGGTTTCGGTTACGTAAGAATTAAGCTTATGCTTGTATTTTGGTTGCTTGAGGTGAGTCCTTAGCTCCGAATTCTTTAGGACCTTTTATGAGTTAAGGAAATGCTAGTTTTAGCTTTCGACATTTCGACGAAGGCAAAATTGGTGAGTGTTTGGAATAATTGCTTGTGGACACGATTCATGCGTTATTTGGGAATTTAGTTGTAGCCGAAACCCTTACTCTTCTGATTGTAAGCTTTCTTGTGCTCATGAATAACTTATGCATGATGTATTGGTATTATAGTGGAAATGTGAATTGAGATGATTTCCCATTACATGTGTTATGTGTTCATGATTACCATTGTGGAAGTGCATATGTGGGCATATCATACATGCTAAGTGACAATGATTATAATGTGCTAATGATGCGTATATATAATGATGCGTATATATTTTGACCTTGTGAATCTTGAGACTGTTGGATATAGTTGGTATGCCATAGGATTGTGAATTCTCACTTATATGTTATATGATTTGGGTGTTAAGGCCCTGGGGTATGTTTGGAGAGATAAAGGAATGTAAACTAAGGTCCATTCAACTAGACATGTTTGGTGTGTTGGAGAGTGTTAGCTTTATGCTTCACTTTTGGAATATGTTTGACTCTAGAAGTCTATGTGGTGTGTTGGAGATCCGTGTATCCGATTAGTGGTGATAATACCCACATTTATGTTTCATAGCTCAAGTGCCAAATTATCTATAAATATGTTTGTGTGTATTGTGATGTAAGCATGAATATTTATTTATTGACTCATTAAATAAACTATCAAACATGCATGTGAAGTAAAATATGTCAACTAAGTTAAGGCTGCTATAATTATGCTACATGTATGTTTCACTAATGCTTGAGGAACTATTTGTATGGTAGTTGTTCTAGGCATTCACTGGGCTTGGTAAGCTCACCCACTCCCTTCTTAAACCATTGCAGATTAGTTGTGCCAATGTGAGCAGTGTGGTTTTCGAGGGGTGATCCAAGCAAGTTCATTTCTCTTTTTCCGTAGGTGTTATTATTAATTATTTACGTTTTGGGAATAAGGCAATGTGGTAGACTTTTATTGGTATTTGTCATGATGTTTTTTGATGTTTCCATAGCTTATTTGTTCTTAGGATTTAAAGATTTGAATCATGATATGTTAATTATTGCTCGAACTTATTCTCCATGTTTAAACTATAACTATAGTCATTTTGACATTTATTTGATATGATAAATGATGCATAATGATTAGACTTAAGCTGGAATGGATTATATGTTTTATATGTTGTATTTTTGAGGTCTGAAGAAGAAGTATCAATATTCGTGTGATAAAAACAATACCTTATGATTTTGAAATGTGTAGGAACTTAGAATCGTAAACTAGAATCGATACAATATCATGAGTATCGATACTCAGGGTAAAATTACTGATACTTTTCAAAAGGTACCGGTAATTTTTGGTGTTTATTTTTGAGGCGTGACACAGAATGCTATTTTGGTATCAATTTTCCATTTGGTATCAATATCGAATGAAGGAAATATCGATACCTATGTGCCAACATCATTACCCAAGTACTTGATTGGAAATTTTTTCTAAGTAGCCCTTATGTAAGTACAAATGTTATTATATGATACTTAAGATATGTTTAGCAAGACTTAATGGTAATTAGGAGCATGTTTCACTTAAAACTTGAGCAAATACTAAAATAGATGATGTTTCTTCTAGAATGAGCTTCTAATTGTTATGAATGACCTGAGACAGTTGTGTGGCATCCTGATATTCAGGATCGACGACTAGGTCGGGTATAGGGTGTTACACTGGACAAGGTGTAAGTCCAAAATCAGACAATTCTAACCAATTATAATGTAGGACATGATTGTGAATGCGCATGTAGAGAAATTCTAATGAGATCAACCAAACAAAGGTTAACTATATGGAGAATAGAGGATATAACCTATACTCCAACACCTATAATTCGGGGTGGCATGACCATCTTAACCTTAGGTGGGGAGGGAACCAAGGAAGTCCTTCCAATCAAGTAGCCCAAAATCTTAATCCTCTTAGACCCAATATACCTTATCAACCTCTATTACCATTTAGTGTAACCCAAGATCCGAAAAGAAAACCAGCCTCTAATAGTGACCCTTTGATGTCGATTAGGGTAAGCAAAGTAGAGGAAGGCTTCCATGTGGTGCACGCTAATTTGCATCAAATTCGTGGTCAATTAGACCAAATTGTGCAATTGTTGCAAAACCATGCACCCTTTAGCATTCTTATTAATACTGAGCCAAACCTGAAGTGGGAAGGAAAGGAACATGCCAAGGCAATTACCCTTAGATCTGGGGCTGTGGTTAAGGAACCTATCCGATCGATTAGTGGGGGAAGGATATGAGTGAGAAGTATAAAAGCACCCGCACTCCTAGTGTTGGAGATGGGTGGAAGAGAAGGAAGGACCTAAAAGTGAGCTCACACGAATTGAACCGAAGGATAAACCTGTTCCTATACAACAATCAAATTCGACCCCAATACCTTTTGGGAGTAGACTAGAAGAGAAGAAGAAGCGAGGCATTGAGGAGTTTCTAAACTTTCTTAAGATGTTTAAGGCTTTAAATGTCAACCTCCCATTGCTTGAGGTCCTAGAAAAAGTGTCGAAATATGAAAAGTTCCTTAAAGAAGTGATGTCTAGGAGAAAAAAGATTGGGAGAGAAGAGTGATTTGCTCGTAATGTTGAGTGTAGTGTTGTTGTGTCTAGAAGAGTCCCACTAAAAATCTAGGACCCTGGTAGCTTCACCATTCCTATAGAGATTGGAGATGTTAATTTTGGCAAGGCTTTTTGTGATCTCGGAGCGAGTATAAACTTAATGTCTTTGCCCATCTACCGTAGGTTAGGTTGAGGTGATCTTAAGGAAACTTTTGTAACCCTTCAACTAGCCGATTGGTCCCTAGTTCACCCAAAGGAAGTTTTGGAGGATGTTTTAGTAAGAGTTCGACAACTCATTGTACCAGTTGACTTCATAGTTCTTGATTTTGAGGAGGACTTAGAAATACCAATTGTATTAGGGAGACTGTTCTTAGCTACCTCTAAGGCCACCATAGATGTGGGAAAAGTAGAGATGATGATAGAAGTCAGTGGAGAGGTAGAAACCTTTAGGTGTGTACAACCCAAACCTAAGGTGAAGGAGGTGTTCCCTAATAGTGAGCTAGAGTGTCAACTAGTTCAGGTAGTGTCTGATCATGCAACTAAAATGGTGAAATATTTGAAGTGGTGTATGTTTACAGGTTCCAGATAAAATATGCAAGGCATTATGAAGAGACGATCAGTGAATCAAGTCATAGGGTTGAAGAAAATGAGACATGTGTTGGTTCCCAAAGCCTTTTGCTGCATGTGGCAATTGAACCAAAATTTTTAAATATTTGGATCACTGAGCATGGACTCCACCTATTTTCTACTTTTAGATTAGGATTTTAATTTATGTTGGTTTAATTTTGAACTTGGTAGGTTGGATTTTTGAGATTTGAGAGAAAATTTTTGATATCCAGGGGGAGTATCACGATACCATGCTTTTAGTATCTCGCAATACCTCAGGCAGATTCAGAATGTGAAGAAAAAAAATAGGGGATGTTGCGATATACATTACTGGGTATAGCGATACCTGTGTAGGGTCAAACGATACCCACATTAGGGCATCTTGATCTGCACATTTTGAAGGCTTAAAAAGCCTCTAAACATCCCAAAACCCTTTCTTTTCCTCAAATCCTCGAATTTTTAAATTCTTAAAACCCCAAAACACTTCCCTCATTTCTTATTTCTATTAATTTCTCTTTAATCCTTCGCGTATTCTCACTCGATTTCTATCTATTTTTGCTTGTTTTTACCTTTGTTTCCTTCTTTTGCAAGGGCTAGTCTTTGTTGGACTACTGCAACAGTGCCAAACATCACCGCACAACCCATTGTCATGCTTCCTAAATATTACGGTGTTTTTCCTCTTATTTAGTAGAGTGCTAAATCTCTATTTCATTTTTGGTATTTGGTGTCTTTATTCTTATATTTTACATAATGCCTCCTAGAAGAGTAAGTTTAATGGGCTCTCGCAATATATCAACGAAATGAAATTAGCGGAATTGTCATGTGTTTATTATAGGGAAACTCATTTGTTTGATGAATGCCCATCAAACCCAGCGTCAGTAGACTACATGGGTAATTCCAATCGAAATAGCAATCCATATTCCAACACCTACAATTTTGGGTGGAAGCAGCATCCGACTTTCAGTTGGGGTAATCAAGGTGCAATAAATTTTTACATTGTTGCAAGATAAATTATCCACAATGCACTGCCCGGTTATAATCATCCTATGCTAAGGCAAAATGCTTAGAAGGTCAGGTATCATCTTCTAATTCTATTGAATCATTGTTGAAGGAGTATATGACCAAGAATGATGTTGTAATTCAGAGTCAGGCTGCATTTCTCCAAGTGCTTGAAAATCAAGTGGGGAAAATAGTGAATACTCTAAATTTAAGGCCACAAGAAGCATTGCCAGGTGATATCGAGAATTCAAGAACACAAGGCAAGGATCAGTGCGAGGCTATCACCCTTAGAAGAGGGACTCAGTTGAGTGATGGTGTTCACGATGCTACGACAGGAGAGGATAATGCAAGTAACAACTAGGTAAAAAAGTCCCACAATCATTTGAAAAAAATACTGAACTTAAAAAGGGTTAGCAACAAAATGCTGTGGCAGAATAAGATCAGATTGTCAATAGAATGCTATAGAAAAACAATATCAGCAACCAGAAGGATGACCGCCTCTACCTTTTCCTCAGCAATTCCATAATTCCAAACAAGATGCTCTGTTCAAAATGTTTTTGGAGGTCTTGAAGCAACTCTACATTAATATATCACTAGTGGAAGCTTTGGAGCAAATACCCAATTATGTGAAATTCATGAAAGACATATTGTCAAAGAAGCACAGGTTGGGAGAATTTGTGACTGTTGCTCTCACTGCAGGGTGCACAACAATTTGGATGAATAAGTTGTCTCCAAAGTTAAAGGACCTAGGGAGTTTCATTATCCCATGTTCAATTGGAAATCATTATGTAGGAAAAGCATTATGTGATCTAGGCACAAGTATAAATCTAATGCCAATATCTATTTTCAAGAAGCTAGGAATTAGGAAAGCAAGACCTACCACAGTGACATTGTAATTGGCTAACTGATCTTAAGCCCATCAAGAAGGTAAAATTTAAGATGTATTGGTAAGGGTGGATAAATTTATCTTTCATGCAGATTTTCTTATTTTAGAATGTGAAGTTGACCATGATGTACCAATTATTCATGGGAAACTGTTTCTTGCTACTAGTAGGACCCTAATTGATGTGCAAAAAGGCGAGCTAACCATGAGAGTAAATAATCACCAGGTTATTTTTAATGTGTTTGATGCGTTAAAATGTGTGGATGAGAATGAGGATTGTCATGCCATTGACTGGATAGATACAACAATGCACGAATTTACAAAATTTTGCTACGGCAATTCTGACAGTGAAGATGATTTGATGGAGCAAGGTGACATGGTAAGTTTTGAAAAGCTTTATGAATTTCTGGAAGCCTAGTAGATAGTGGATAGGCTAGGGAATAAATTTGAATCCTTGGATTTGTCATATCGATCTTTTAAGCCTCCTCAACCATCTGTAGAGGAATCTCTCGTACTAGAGTTAAAGCCTCTACCACAATATTTGAAATATGCGTATTTGGGAAATAACAGTACTTTGCCAGTTGTAATTTTTTCTAAGCTAACACCTAAGCAAGAGGACTGGTTGTTGGAAGTGTTACAGCGATATAAAAGAACACTGGGTTGGACACTTGCCGATATAAAGGGAATTAGCCCTATATTTTTTATACACAAAATTTTGTTGGAAGATTGCCATACCAAATCCATTGAACAACAAAGACAACTGAATCCAATTATGAAGGAAGTTGTCAAGAAAGAAATTATCAAGTGGCTTGATGCTGGCATTATTTACCCAATTTTAGACAGCTCGTGGATAAGTCCTATGCAATGTGTAACTAAGAAAAGTGGTGTCACGGTAGTAAGTAATGACAACAATGAGCTCATACTGACTCGTACTGTTACGAGATGGACAGTGTGTATGGACTAACGCAAGCTTAACAAGGTAACTAGGAAGGATCATTTCCCTTTTCCATTCATCGACCAATTGTTGGATAGATTAGCTAATAAGGCTTTCTATTGCTTCCTAGATGGTTTTTCAGGATATAATCAGATTTCCATAGCACCTAAAGATCAAGAGAAGAAAGCTTTCACGTGTCCATATTTTACTTTTGTATTCAAGCGAATGTCTTTCGGGTTATCCAATGCCTCAACAACTTTCCAGCACTACATGATGGCTGTATTCTCGGACATGGTGGAAAATTTCCTTGAAGTTTTTATGCATGACTTCTTTGTGTTCGAAAATGATTTTGAAGATTGCTTAAGGAATTTGGAGATGGTTTTATGCGATTGTGAAGAAACGAATCTAGTATTAAACTGGAAGAAATGCCATTTCATGATCCATGAAGGCATTGTCCTGGGACATAGGGTGTCATAGCAAGGAATTGACGTAGATAGAGTAAAAATAGAAGTGATCGAAAATTGCCACTGCGCACCAGTCTTAAAGAGTATTAGAAGGTTTCTAGGACACACAAACGATTTTATAGAAGATTTATCAAGGATTTTTCAAAAATCTCTAAACCCTTGTGTACTTTACTTGAGCGGAATAAACCTTTTAATTTTGATGATCAATGTTTGCAGGCTTTCGAGGAACTCAAGAAGCGACTTGTAGTAGCACCGATTGTGGTTGCTCTAGAATGGACATTGCCCTTTGAACTTATGTGCGACATCAGTGATTATGCTGTGGGAGTAGTGTTGGGTCAAAGGACAAACAAGGTACTACATGCAATATATTATGCTAGTAGGATGTTGACAGAGGCTCAGCTTAATTATACCACCACAGAGAAGGAATTACTAGTAGTGGTCTTTGCATTCGAAAAATTTCATTATTATTTAGTAGGAACAAAGGTCACAGTCTACACAGTTCACTTGGTTATCAAGTACTTGATATGGAAGAAAGATGCCAAGCCAAGATTGATTAGGTGGATACTTTTGTTACAAGAGTTTGATTTGGAAATTAGAGCTCGGAAGGGAACTGAAAATCAAGTGGCTGGCCATTTGTCAAGAATAGAATTGGGAAATGAATATGAAAGTAAGAAACTTATTAATGAAGAATTCCCAGATGAACAATTTCTCATTGCCAAGGCATTACCTTGGAATGCCAACATAGTAAACTTTTTAGTAAGTGGTGTAATGCCACCTGACTTCAATGCTAATAAAAAAATGAAAATTTCTTCACGATGCCAAATAGTACTATTGGGATGAACCATTTCGGTCATGTGACCGTTGTTAGAGAACAGGAAATGTGTCTAGGAGACAGGAAATGTCATTTCAAAGTATATTGAGATTGAACTGTTTGATGTATGGGGAATAGACTTTATGGGTCCATTTCCACCATCCGTGGGCAAGCTATACATACTTTTGGTAGTAGACTATGTTTCTAAGTGGGTAAAAGTAGTAGCCCTAGCCTCTAACGATACTAAGCCGGTATTAAAATTTTTGCATAAGAACATTTTCAGACGATTTGGTACATAGATAGCCATTATTAGTGACTTATGATCCCATTTTGATTGCAAATTTATGGCCAATACCTTATGCATGTATGGGGTGAAACATAGAATTGCCATGGCATATCACCCTTAGACGAATGGCCAAGTTAAAATCTCTAATAGAGAAATTAAACAAATTCTGAAAAAAGTGGTGAACCCATCTCGAAAGGACTAGTATACTAGATTGGATGAAGCTCTATGGGAATATCGAACTGCATTTGAAACACCATTAGGGATGTCACCTTTTAAACTTGTTTACGGTAAACCATTTCATTTACCTGTTGAACTTGAGCATAAAATGTTTTGGGCGATTAAAAAGCTGAACATGAATTGGACTGCTTCTGGCGGCAAGAGATTACTAGAATTGAATGAGATAGAAGTGTTCCGAACAGAAGCATATGACAATGCTCGTTTGTATAAGGAAAATACCCAGCGATGGCATGATGCTAGAATTTTGCCAAGGCAATTTGAACCTAGACAGCGGGTACTATTGTTCAATTCTAGGCTCAAATTATTTCCTGGTAAGTTAAAATCTTGATGGTCAGGACCTTTTGAAGTAATTCAAGTGCATTCGCAAGGTGCTGTTTTATTTAAAGACCTAAGAACAATGGCTACATTCAAAGTTAATGGACAACGCTTGAAGCATTATTGGGGTGCTCTTATAGAGCGTGACAAGCAAAGCATTAGCCTTTGTGATGTTTGAAGTAGTTTTTTTTTTCTACTTTATTTCCCATTGTTATTTTTATTTTTATTCTCTTTATTTTTAATACAACTTCATTTTCATTTTTTTATTATGATGAATAGGAGCAGAATAAAAGAAGCATGATTTGTTAGTGTGTACTGAGCAGCAAATTGCCGCAACATTACAATGAAATATTATGCCGTGACAAACTGAAGGATGAGGTGTGAATAAAAGAGTTGACCAGTTAGAAAATTCCAAAAGAAAGATTTTTAGGCAGTTGCATTTAGTGAATATTGGGAAACCCAAAGTATGAAGCCCACAATGTAAGGCTCGGTTATTTTATTTTTCCCCCAAAAGTCTTTTCCGTTTTAAATTTTCCTCCACGTCGTAACCCTTTTTCCATATGTTTCCTACTCCTTAAAAACAATCATCATTATCCCTTTTTATTTTATTCAAATTGTTCACGTTTCCTACTTCTCACAAAGTTCACATTTTTACGGTTTTCTCGTCTTTAACCTTTCTACTAATTGCTATTTACTCTATTATTTTTCTTTTCTATTTCACTAACTTTCTCTTCATGGCTCATGTAAAGAGCACTTCTAAAGCAACAGAATCTTCGCATGCTGGCGCCCTACAATCGAAGATTTTCTTCAACGCTGCTACTGCCACAAGGTATTCAACTAATATTCTAAAGTGGCCATTTTGCTTTGAAAAGAGATTTTTATTGATAGATGAACCCCACATAGGGTACGATGAATCGGTATCCTCAATTGTAGAAAAGCACAACTTGAGCAGATTTTGTCACACCTAGGAGATGTTGTGGGAAAAGTGGTAAGAGAGTTTTACACTCATGTAAATTCCCCAGAGTCTCCCTTCATTTATGTGAGGGGTAAATCTATGTCATTCAACGAAGACCATATTAATGCCCAGTTTGGTATCTAGGAGGTTAAAGATGAGCATTCTAAATTTGCTTATAATATTACACTAGAGAGCTTGGCAAAAGTATTGGAAGATTTATGTGTTGAAGGAACGCAATGGATTATTTCAAGCCAAGAGTGTTACACGGTTGAAAGAGCTGCATTAAAACCAATTGGGAAGGTGTGGTTCCACTTTTTAAGGAATTTTCTCATGCCTTCTACGCATAACATGACTGTTTCAAAAGAAAGAATGTTGATGTTGCATTCTATTGAAGGATGAACCCCAAGTCGTCTCATGCCTTCTACGCATAAAATGACTATTTCGAAAGAAAGAATGTTGATGTTGCATTCTATTGAAGGATGAACCCTTCATGGGGTACGATGAATTGGTATCCTCAATTGTAGAAAAGCACAACTGGAGCAGATTTTGTCTACACCCAGGGGATGTTGTGGGAAAAGTGGTAAGAGAGTTTTACGCTCATGTAAATTCTCCAGATTCTCCCTTCATTTATGTGAGGGATAAATCTGTGCCATTCGACGAAGACCATATTAATGCCCAGTTCAGCATCGAAGAGGTTAGAGATCAGCATTCTGAATTTGTCAAGAATATTACATTGGAGGGGTTGGCAAAAGTATTGGAAGATTTATGTGTTGAAAGAATGTAGTGGATTATTTCAAACCAAGAGTGTTACACGGTTGAAAGAGCTACATTAAAACCAATTGGGAAGGTGTGGTGCCACTTTTTAAGGAGTCATCTTATGCCTTCTACGCATAACACGACTATTTCGAAAGAAAAATGTTGATGTTGCATTCTATTTTACAAGAGAGAAATAAATGTAGGGAAGATTATCTTCCAAGAAGACCATAGGTGTACTGATAAGAATGTCGAGAGCTTAAATTTTCATTCCTTTATTTTTGCCCTATGTAAGACGGCAAATATGCCTTTAGTTGATGCTGAGGATGTTACCACCATTAAGGGTGGGATAACGTGAGCAATTTTTCCCAAGCTACGAGGAACTGAGTTTGCCACAACATCCCAGCATAGTCAAGCTTCCCCTAACACACGTGTTCCCACAGCAACATCTCCCACCTCTCATGACCAAAAAATCTTAACTTCTCTAAAGCAGTTAGAACAGAGATTGTCTGATGATGGAAGAGTTGGAACAAAGCAATGAACGCTAGGTTCAACTTTGGTCTTTTGTGAAAAATAGGGATTTGGCATTAAAAAGATCCCTCTAGAAAAAAAATTTTGAGACCCATACCAAAATTTCCTACTTTCCCAGCTACTTTGCCCTCGTCTAATGAGTGCGGAGAAGAGCCAGTTCCATCCGCTACCAAAACTAACTTCGTGATGAATGAGCCACTGTAGATAAAGGAAAAGCTGCTGAAGAGGAGTTAAAAAAGTCAACCTTTATTGAACTAGAGAAGGATGTAGAAGAAGGAAAGAAAGAAACAAATGTCTCTGCCATTACACTAGTCATTGCACCAGCTACTGTAACTAAAAAAGGTAAAACTCTTGTATCGACATCTTTACCCACCTCCATGAATGCACAGGATCAAGTAATTGATCAATTAATCAATGAACTAACGAAGAATGAAAAAGAAGGTGAGGAAGTTGACCTTCGAAAAAGGAAGATGTGATACAAAGTAAGTGTTCACAAGTCCACAAAAATAATTGAATGAAGTGCATTCCAGTAGAAGAAACTTAAGTTTTTGTTTTTCTTTTCTCTCATGCATTGCATAATTTTTTTTCTTTCAATTGTGTGCATATTCATACTTGTTATATACTGTTCATGATTTTACATGCATTGAGGACAATGTATCCCTTAGGTTTGGGGGTGTATTGTGCATCTAGGTTACATGTTTGTATTTAGTATGTTCATTTTGGTATATAAGATATTTTTCCATGCCATAATAACTATTGAGCTTAAAGTTTTTCTCGATATACTTAGAACATGTAACAATGGATTGGGTGAAGTTAGCTTAAACTAAGTTGCTTGGAAATTTATTTCTAAAAATGGAATGTCATATAATTTGTTTTTTTTTTGTTTTTCGAAATATAGTAAGTATGTTATAATGCCTTTAGGGATTTTTGAAACCAAAAATTAGTTAAATTACTACGACATTTTGTTTAATTAACTATGCACTCCAATGTTTAGAGTTGATAAGTAGGTCAGCATTACATTGTTTTCTCCATCATAGTGTTGATTAGAAAGGAGGGTCTAAGTAAGACTGTGTGATATAATTTTAGGGGCATTCTGCTGTAACAAAAGGCTAAGTAGCTAAAGAGGTAGTTGTATGCTCAGTAATTCAGTAATTCAATAAATTACTAAGGTAAAATGATGAGGTACTCAGTAATTCAGTGTATGCTCCATCGTGATTGTTAAGTCAAAAATATTTTTGTGACATGACTAAATCCCTTAATATGGTTTCCATTTAAAAATGGAAAAAATGAGAATAAATATATGAAAATGTGAATAATATACTTTGATATGAGCTTAAAGCAAGTGACTTGTGTTTAGGAAACGAATGAAGTAAGCGACTGAAACGATATTTGCTATAGGACGAAAGAAAGAATGCATGGATACTTAGGAAATTTTGTTTTTAGGGAGAAATTTTTGCACTGACTTTGACATTCATATCAGTTTTAGGAAAAGAGAATATTGTTGAGAACGGAGGCATGAATTGTTTTTCGAATAGCTAGGCAGTACAAGAAGGTTTTTTTTTACTAAGGTAAAATGGGTGCATTCATACATTTATGTGTATTTTGCTTGGTGACAAGCAATAACTCAGGTTTGAGGGTATGATAACTCTTAAAAAGAGTTATATTTCATACCTTTAGACCTAGCTAATTGCTTGTACTTAAGTACATTTTGTTACATATCAGGACATTTTAGTTAACAATTTTAAAATTGCATTAGGACATGGATTATGTTGGAATTAAGTGCTTTTAATCGCTTGTGGTGGAGTTTTTTTGCGTGTTGGTGTGGTAGGAACATGTTTTAGAATGAGGAAATAAAGGAGTGAAGTTTTGTCAAGGTAAAATGCATATAGTTTGCCAGCACGGATGCCGTGGCAATGCTAGGAAGCCCAAGTTAATGTTTTTCGCGCAACAATTTCAATTAAAATTCAAACTTGTACTAGATAAATCCCCCTAAAAGAGGAGAAGATAATCATGAGCTATTAGCCGACCCTAGCCTAATCTATCTATAAAAGCTGATGAAGGGGACCTCACAAAGGGTAGAAAGAAAAACAACAAAAATAAATGGGAGAGATCCTTAGGCGTGAATCAGGGTTCGGCTGCGCAAAAGGAAGGAAGTTGAAGGTAGTCCTTCTTAGCCATCACAGGACGTTGTTCTGTAGATGTGTGGACTGGGCAAGCGAAAGCAGCTTTTGTAGTTCTTCCATTATTTCCATTAGTGTTCCTTTGAACGATTGAATTGAAGTAGTTGAACACAATGTTGAATAATATTTTGGTTTGGAATTTTATTTCCCAGCCCATAAGCTAAATCACATAGGGTTGGGATTACTTTCGATGAAACCTTAATTTTTTTTATGGATGCAGTATATATCTAATTTTCTTTTCTATTTCATTTGATTGTTCTTATTTCTTCATTAAAATGAAAATGATCTCTAGACATAGAAGACTGTTCACATATTTATAAATTGATTCTAATTCCGAAAGGGTTGGATTGGTTGGATTAAAATTAAATGAAATGAGAAAGTATTCAATAGACACTTGTATTCGACTCTAGACATAGAGTCATGATCATATAGAAGGAACCCATGCAAGATATATAAAAAGCCTATAGACATGGGCAAGGTAACTTGATGTTGTACTTGCGCGAAAGGCGGACCATTTTAGAACTCTTCTGTGTAATAAAGTAGATACGATTTTGCCAAGGCATTATTGATAGTAAGTTTTGATTCTGGGTAATTCCGACCTTCCGAATCAACATCACTCTATCCTTATTCTTTGTTGTAGTAACTTTTTCGCAACATATTTAGTTGTTTATTTCTTTGTTTACATTCTATTGAGATAATCATTGTCGTTATTGCCATTACATTTCTACTCTCACTTTTGCCTTAGCATTTCCAATTATTCATCAATTCCATCTATCGCATACATCATCATTCCTTTGAATTATCATTGCATACTTACCTTTGTTTACCATAGCATCTTATTCGTCAGTCTTGCCATAACACTAACCATATTACAATAACCTAACCAATTTTGTGCCTCAATTTGATCCTCTGGGAATGATACTCACTCATCACTTTATTACTTGATTTGACGTGTATACTTTCACAAAATTGCACATCATTTCACATGTGATACCTCGGTGCAGCTAGAAAAGGCCTACCCAATAGAATAGGTGTTTCACGATCTTCCTCAAAGTCGAGGATCACAAAGTCTGCGGGAATTATGAAATTACACACATTTACCAACACATCTTCTAATACTCCTTTAGGTTGTATTGACGACCTATCGACTAACTGTAATGTAATTTGAATATTTTTTAGGTCCCCTAACCCAAGTTTTTCATATATACATAGAGGCATTAGGTTTATGCTAGCTCCTAAACCACATAGAGCTTTTCTAAAATAGATATCCCCTATCTATATAGGTATTGTGAAACTCCATGGATCTTTTAATTTTGGGGGAACCTATCTAGATATTAGCACACTACGTGATGTATCTATATTAACCTAGCGTACTTCGAAACTTTTTCAATTAAGTCTATCAACTTCAAGGTAACATTTAATGATTTAAATAAATTTAGAAAACTTACAAAATCATCATTGTCCTGTCTTTATCTTTCCTTCAACCCTGACAGGAATGGTACCTTTGCATTTGTAGGTTCCTTTGTTGGTTCTTCCTCTGGCTCAGCTACCGATCCAGCTACTTCTTCTAGCTCTGGGTCGTCAATAGCTTCTGAAGGTTCTTCTTGAAGAACATTAATATTCCCTTTATTCGCCTCTTGAGTTGGGTTCTCCGAGCTACTTAGCACTTTACCCAATTGGAGAGCGATTGCTTTCACATGCTCTTTATCGCGTGTGAATATGATATGTGAATTGTGTAAGTATACAGCTTGAATCAAGTAATAAAGTGATAAGTGAGATCGTCTCCACAAGGATCAGATTAGGTATAGAAATGATCAAGTTATGATAATGATTAATGTTATGGTAAAACCGAGTTACGTACGCAGTGATAAATTAAAATAATAAGGATAAGTGCAAAATGTATACTGACTAATATTGGAAAATGTTAAGGGAAAGAAAGAGTAAAAATGCAATGGAAATTACGAGAATAATTGCGTGAATAAAATGCGAGTGAATAAACAAATAACTAATAATGATATGGAAAAGATACTACGGCAAAGGATAGAAGGTCTATGATGTTGATTGGAAGGTTGGGATTACTAAGAATCTACCCTTACTTTCAATAATGCCTCAACAAAATCGTACTTAACCTACTGTTCAGAAGACACCTAAAGTGACCTGCTTATTTCGAGAGCAAGATCTCAAGTTCAACTATAGGCTTTAGCACGACACCCTGCACCTATTTTGTCTAAATTCTATACAAACGCTGCTCTATGTCTAGAATTTGCTGCAGGAACCTAGTCGAATACCCACTTGTATCATTCAATTTCAATCCTACTAATCCAAACTTTTTAAAATTAGATTCACTTTATGGGCATACTACACACTCATCTATGTCTAGAGAATGTACGCATACGATTAGGAAATATAAGCGATTGAGTGAAACAGTAGATTAAATCAAATATATGCTTCAACCATTAAAGAAAATAAAAGTTTCATCATGTAATCTCAACCCTGTGAGATTTAATTCATGGGTTGACGATTAAAATTCAAGTTCAAAATAACATCCAACATCGTTTCGATCAAATCAATTTATGGGAGAATAAAATTAGAAATAATGGAAGAACTTAAGAAGATAGCTATCGCCAAGCCAATCCACAATCTAATAGCATAGTGTCTTGTAGTGGCTGAGAGGGACTGCCTTCAGCTTCCTCTTTCTGTCTCTACTCAGCCGCTACCTTCTATTGTTTTCCTCTGAATCCCCACACTTAGGGCTTACTCCTTCAATTTTTTTATAAGCATTTCTTCCTAGGGTAACTCCGACAGCCCATGATATCTTCTCCTCTTTTTTAGGCAGATTTTTTTAGTACAAGTAGAATTAGGCTGAGAGTGGTATGCGCTGAATGTTGACTCGTTCATCTTCCTGAAATTGCCATGGCATACAAGGTGGCAAACTGTGCAACCTATTACCCCAGCAAACCTTCACTCCTTTATTTCTTTCTCCACATCCTGTGTAACACCCTTAACCCGTCTTCGTCGTCAGATTAGGGTTACAAAGTATTACCAAACAAAGCATAACATTTAACTTCAATACAAAATATTAATTCAACTTACAAAGTGAATAACAACTACACAATTTAATCATAGCAATAATACTATTTGGGCCTTAAACATAGCATTCAAGGCCCAAAAAATGGTTAAAACTAATCAGGGATCAATTTGAATAAATCAAAAAATTTGAGAACAACATGAAAAATTTTGAAAACAAAGGTCACATGGCCGTGTCCCAGTCCGTGTCTCAGCCCAGTGTATATTCGAAATAGGGCCACACAGTCGTGTCGTAGGCTATGTGCCAAACCGTGTAACTCACTAACTTGGTACACACAACTGTGTCTTAGACTATGTGCCAGGCCATGTGACACATGCACCTAAAATAAAAAGTGACACACGACCGTGTGGCCAGGCCATGTGATATACACAACCATGTGACACACACGACCATGTGACAGCCCATGTGCTCCATTGTGTGTACATTCAATGGACCTAAACACAATTCAAACACCCATAAACATACCAATTCAATCAACCTAAATATTATAACCAATATGCCATTCAAAGGCACCTCATTTCATACCATAACAAAATCAGTTAAGAATAAAACTATAATGCCACATCTCAAACTCAAAACATTGGTAAAATAACTACCTAATAACAACAATTGTCAATCCATATCACCATTCAAATTAAGCATACCAAAATGACCATATTCATATAGCTTTTAACATCTACAAGCCAAATATACCATATATGCATATGACCATTTACAAAAGTAACCAAAGCATAAAGAAAGTATAAATGACATTAAACCCTATACATGTCATTTATAGCCATAGATAAAAATAACCTAAAAATACCAAAGTGATCGAGGGATAGTGTGATAGGACTCCGACAAAGTTCCAACCGATTAAGCTTTCGATGATCTACAAAACAAATGAAAAACAACCACATAAGCATTTAATGCTTAGTAAGTTCGTAAAAGATAAACCTTTACATACCGAACATCAATTAACAATCCATACAACCATGCTCATTTCGTCATTTAACAATAAACTTTCCAGTGCACCATAATTCACATGTGATACGAACCCGTATTCATTGTCATCGTTTGTTGCCCGATCGTTAAATTAAGTAACAAAATTTTTCATTCCACAAAAGATGTTTACGAAGCGTTGATAGTTTAAAATGAATTAAAAAAATAGATATTAAATTGATGGAAGATGGAAAACGATCTTAACAGTGGAAGAAAGAACCTCTATTAAGGAATAGAGACCCGAATCTTATAGGGGTATTACAGGGATCAATGGATAGTTGGATAAGACCGTGACTCCCTATCTTTTTCTTTCTCTTTTCTTTCAAGCTCTCTTTTTCTTTCAATTTCTTTTATTTTTCGCTCATTTTCTCTCATTAACAATTCTTGTCTCTCTTTTCTTTCAATTTCTTTTTTCCTCATTCTTACTTTACAAGACGGGCATAAAGTTAAAATGGAAGGATTTACATTTGAGACACAATCTGCCTTTTGCAAGTGAACCTCCATGGATGAGTACTCTGGTGCATACGAAGAATTACTTGTGCCTTCTCGTTTGTCACCTTGAAAAGCTTCAAACTCATGGTTTGCTTTATACCGACTCGAATTCCTTGATGAATAGGAATCACGATCTGGATCTCTTCCCAAGAAATCATTGGACATTTGACTCCTTATCGATCTTACTTCGATCCTTTGATTTTGAAAAGTTCATTCCCGTTGGACTCTTTCCTTCAACTTGTCCAATCGTTCTTGTATAGGCTCCAACTGGCATCGTAGCATTCGATCCATCTCATGAATGAAAGCTTGATAGGTTAGGTCGGGTACACCACCACCATCATCAGAAGCATTTCTTTCCAGACTATGTGACATAGTGCTTATCCTCACCAAAAATCTCACCAATTCATTTAAAAAGAAACAAAGCTCTGCACTCCACTCGTGTTTTCTCTCGGGTTTAGCTTTTACCTCTTTGATAAACTCTCCTCTCTTGCCTTTTACCTCTCAAGTTCGTTTCTCGAAGTACTTAGTGACTTCCTTGGACTTATTAGCAAGCCTTGTAGGTTGGCTTCAAAGGGGTTAATGAGAAAAGGAATGATGTTAGGTACAGGATAGGCTTGAAAGAAAAAAAAACAAAATCATGGAGTGTGGCTGGAAAATGTTTTAAGGAAAGATGAATTCACAATCGGGAAAATTAACACTTTTGCAAGCTAGCTTTACTTTTTGTTTTAACTTGGACAAAACCAAAACTCCCCTTTTGTAATTTGCAATTTTGTATGCACATCACTTTTTTTTATACACAACTTTTTTTTATATATCAATTTTTTTGTTTTTTTATATATTCTTTTTCTCGGGAGCACAAAAACAAAAATACGAACTTAATTTTACTAGCTTAGATACTAAATGATACGAACTCATATTCATTTCTAATTTGAGTCGTTTGATGCCCGATCGTTAAATTAAGTAACAAAAGTTTTCATTCCCCAAAAGATGTTTACGAAGGGTTGATAGTTTAAAAAAAAGTAAACAAAATGGATATTAAATTGATGGAAGATGGAAAATGATCTCAACAGCGGAAGAAATAACCTCTATTAAGGAATAGAGACCCAAATCTTATAGGGCTATTAAGGGACTCAATGGATAGCTAGATAGGATCGTAACCCTCTATCTAAGAAGATATTAACTAGTCAGTATGAAGAGGTGAACGCCACACTCAAAAAGTGATAAGCTTGAAAAAGGAAACAAATTGACGCCACTAGCGAGCCAAATAAGTCAATTTGAATCACCAAGAACAATGAGAGTTAAACAACTCATAAATATGTTATATTTCATAAAAAGGATCAAAATTTCTTCCAAATGTTTACAAAACAACTATTTATAGGAAAAAAAATAAAAGAATATGAATGGCCAACATTCAGCCATTAATGTAGTTCATGCATACAATGAACCGAATGATTCATGAACTCTCTTAAATGCATATAAATGGTTGTTCACTGCCCTTTGCTGGTTCATGGACGTTCATCCCTTGTGTTGGCATGTATTTGGATATTCATGCACCTCATTGAAAGATATTCATGCATGAACTTTAACTTGAAGAGTCAGATTCTTCCTCCCTTTGTTGTGCATGAATTCTTAGCATAGAAGAAAGCTTTAAGTGCCTTGTATGATCACCAAAAGTCTCATTCATCTCCTTAGATCATTCATGCACTTGCATGGAACGTGCATCCTCATAAATAGGTGATTTAATGGCATGTAGGTTCATGAACTAGTTACATGAATCTTACAGATTCATCCTCTATGATGTTCAGCCTTTAATTCCCCTTCAATCCCCATTGGTCGAATGATAGATGCATGGGACATGCATCTCCTTTAATTGAAGCTTTAATGCGTCTTGAACACATGAATGGCCAGTTTTTATTTAGCTGATTCATTCCCTACTTTCGATGCATGTATGTACTGGTACATTGGCTGAATTAATGAGTTGCTTGTTCATGAACTTGAAGCATGTATCTTGTGGATTCAATGTGTGACATTTAAATCGTACAAGCCCCTTTTGAAGTGCATGAATGTCCAGCCAAATGATTGAATATCCTGTTAGGACAAATTAAACTCGGTCAAGTACATTATTAGGACAATCTAAAAACACCAATAAGCTAAGACACAATTAAGAAGTCTGACTTAATAACATGCATTGATGCTGTCTGAACTAGAGCATAGTTAATAGGTCTGACTTACAGCATGCATTGATGTTGTCCGAATTAGAACATACTTAATAGACATAAATCAAATTAAGATACTAAGACAGATATAAATGCTAAACAAACAAGAACACAATTAATAGACTTAAACAACAAAAGCAATCGGACATGTATTAATGCTTTATGGAATTAAAACATAATTAATATGAATGAAATAACTAAGAATGCTTAAGTTTTATTCAGTAGCTAGATTAGCTAGCTAAGTTGCAAATAGGTTTGGAGTAAACTTGACGAGCACCCCCGAGCTTGATCGGTTGAAGCCTCTCCCCAAATTTTTTCAACCAAGGCCGAGATTGCTTCTTTAAACTTCTTAGCTCGAGCTAGAGTAATAGGACTAGTTGGTAGCTCAATTGGATCACGAACAGACTCAGTTGAGCCTTTGGACGAGTTCGTATCAACATGGTTAGTAGAAATCATGAGAACATAACATTTCATATACTAGGAAATAAATTTGATACCTTTCTTTTTCATCACATAACAACTTCCCATTAATTACATTTCATAAATTCATACCCATTTTACCTTTTTCAAATGAACATGAGTATTAATATGTTTTTATACATGCATTTCCTTCGTCCTTTTATTACCCGTTATACCATCTAGAATTTCATTGGATACTCAGGAATGCTCACACATAGTGTGTCTTTTCATGTAATCGTAACCTTTCCTTTTTCAATAGTGCTCACACGAGCTGTGGATAATTACCAACAAATGTAGGACCTCAACCATTGGTAGGACATTCAAGACCAACACCCGAAACTGTATAATAGTAATGACATGTCATTTGTATCCTAAGAATTCTTAAGGTTCAAACGGGATTACTTAACCATCAATTGTTCAAAACATCGTGAAATATCTAAGTCTAATTTATCTTCAACATATTATAACAAATAATCAAATCAAACTATAATTAATAAGATTATAATTCATATGAACTTACCTCGATACCATGATCGTTTTAACAAAGTCGAAAACAATCCAACACCTTAGCTTTGCCTCGATTTAAGTCTGGTTGTTGCGTATCTTGATCTAAATAATAATTTCATTCAATTAAGTACCTCAAATAACCTCAATTATTTAATTCAATCTATAATTCATATTATCATGAAATTATAAAATTACCCACCTATTTTAATTTTTTTACAACTTAGTCCTTAAGCTCATAACTTGCAATTTAACCATTTTTAACCTAAACCCATGATAACCGATTTTTCCCTTTAAGCTTAAATACTCTACTTTTTTCCATTATTTCATACAATATACATGAAAATTTTCAATTAAGCAATTTAATCCCTAAACCTTACATTCATAAAAATTCACTTAACAAATCATGGTCTTTTAACAACCAAATTTAGTTATCTTACACCTATCATCACTAACACATCAATTTCATTCATGCAAAAACCTCCAACCTGTAACAGTTTTGCAAATTAATCCCCGGGCTAAGTAGATTAAGCTAAAATGAGCTTAAAAACATAAAAATAAATAAAAATGGGACTAAAAAACATACCATGTATGAACAAAACACCATAGATGAAAGCTCCCTATTCTCGACAATTGTTTTTGGTTTGAGCAAAGCAAGATTAGAGAAGATGATATCCATTCATCTTTTCTTTAAGTAATTTATTTAATTATTTACTATTTTACACTTATGTTACAACTTAATAATGAACATAACCATGCCCATAATTGCCCACTATCAACATGTATGGTATAATTACCATTTAAGTACAGTAGCTTGAGATTCCATAGCCATTTGAACTCTTTAAATAATATAAATAAACTTTTGTACCTTTTTTAGTTTAGTCCTTTTTACCTTATCAACCATTTAAACTTCAAAATTTCTTAACGAAAATTTAATACTACCTTAAATTAACCCTATAGACATTAAATAAATATTAAAATAATAACTCACTCATCAGAGTCGTGGTCTCGAAACCACTATTTCCAACACCATTGAAAATGGACTGTTACAACTCTCCCTCTAAAAGAATTTTTGTCCCTAAAAATCTTACCAGAAAATAGGTTCAGGTATTGCACTTTCATAGCTTCTACTGGTTCTCAGGTAGGTTCCTCGATCCTATGACGGTTCCAAAGAACTTTAACTAAGGCTATGCTTTTATTTCTTAATTCTTTAACTTTTCAAGCCAGAATTCTAACTGGTTCCTCGCTATACGAAATATCAGGCTAAATTTTTATCTTAGTAGGCAATATCACGTGTGAAGGACTGGATCGATTCCATCGTAACATTGAAACCTGAAACGCATTGTGAATTTTCTTTAATTCAAATGATAAGGCTAAACGATAAGCTACTGGTCCAATTCTCTCCATGATCTCATAGAACCTGATGAATCGTTGACTAAGCTTCCCTTTTCGACCAAAACGAAAAAATTTTCTCCAAGACGATACTTTTATGAACACTCTGTCACCAATTTTAAATTCAATGTCTTTTATTTCAAATCGACATATGATTTCTAACGATCGGAAGTAGCTTTTAAATTGTCTCATGTCACTTTAACCTTTTATTCAGTTTCTTGGATCAAATTAACATCAAAAAGCTTTTTCTCACTAAATTTAGTCTAGTATACTGGAGTTCTACATTTTCGACCTTACAGGGCTTCGTACGGTGCCATTTTAATACTCGATTGGTAACTATTGTTATATACAAATTCAACAAATGGAATAAATTTCTCTCAGCTACCCTCAAACTCTAAAATGCAACAACGGAGCATATCCTCGAGTATTTGTATCACTCGCTCAGACTGACCATCGGTTTGTGGATGCAATGTTGTACTAAAATGTAGCCAAGTACCCAAAGTTTCGTGCAATTTACTCCAAAATCTAAAAGTAAACCGTGAATCTCTATCGAAAATAAAAGACACTGGCACACCATGGAATCTAACAATCTAAGAAACGTATAATTTTGCCAACTTTTCAAGTGAATAATCCATACGTACTAGAATGAAATGTGTGAACTTAGTCAAACAATCAACAATAACCCAAATATCATCTTTCTTTCGCGGAGACAAGGGTAACCTTGAGACGAAATCCATAGTAACTCGTTCTCATTTCCATTCTAGAATCATAACAAGCTGTAGCAGCACAGAAGGTAATTGTTCAGCCTTGACTTGTTGACAAACCAAATATTTCGATACAAATTCTGAAATTTCATGTTTCATACCTGGCCACTAATACATTAGCTTCAAATGATCGTGCATTTCGCTACTACTAGGATGAATTAAGTAACTACTATTGTGAGCTTCTTGAAGAATCTGTTGTTTTATTTCAGAATTTCTCAGAACACAAATTCTATTTCGGAAATATAAACTACCATCAGAACTAATATGAAATTCTGAATCACATGCCATTTCAATTTTCTCTCATTTAACAATCAACTCGGGATCATTTTTCTGAGCTTCACAAATTTGTTGTAAAAATGTTGGTTTAGCCTGTTAATTTAGCTAAAATGGAACCATCATCAATAAACGTCAATCGAGTATTAGATGCTCACAAAGCAAATAAGGATTTTCTACTCAAAGCATCAGTAACAATATTAGCTTTACCTGGGTGATAATCAATGATCGGATTATAATCTTTTAGTTCTAACCATCTATGCTACCGTAAATTTCATTCTTTTTGTGACATCAAATACTTCAGGCTTTTGTGATCTCTGAAAATGTTGCATTTTTCCCCGTATAAATAATGTCACCAAATCTTTAAAGCGAACACAATAGCTATTAAATCTAAATCATGCGTCAGGTAATTTTTCTCATGTGGTTTCAACTAACGAAATGCATAGGCTACAAATTTACCTTATTGCATCAAAATGCAACCCAAACCATTAAGTGAAACATCACTGTAAATTACAAACTCTTTGCCAGATTCTGGCTGTATCAACACAGGAGCTTCGGTCAATAGTGCTTTCAACTGATCAAAACTTTGTTAACATTTTTCAGATCAATCAAACTTTACATTTTTCCAAAGTAACTTCATCAACGCTGTAACAATCATCAAAAACCCTTTGACGAATCGCTAATAATATCTAGCTAGACCTAGAAAACTTCTGATCTCGTGACATTTTTCGGAGGCTTCCAATCCAAAATAGCATATACTTTACATGGATCTACTCTAATATCGTCAACTGATACTACATGTCCCAGAAATCTGACTTCTCGCAACTAGAATTCACATTTACTGAATTTCGCAAATAATTTCTTCTCGCGCAAAGCCTGTGATACTGTCATCAAATGCTGAGCATGTTCAGTCTCATCTTAGGAATAAATCAAAATATCATCAATGAAAACAACCACAAATCTATCTAAATACGGCTAAAATAGTCTACTCATCAAATCCATAAACATAGTAGGTGCATTTGTTAAACCAAATGGCATGACTAAAAATTCATAATGTCTGTACCTAGTCTTGAAAGTAGTGTTCAGCACATCAGAATCTTTAACTCGTGGTTGATAGTATCCAAAATGGATATCAATCCTTGGGAATACGATTGCACCTTTCAGTTGATGAAACAAATCATCAATTCACGGTAATGGATATTTGTTTTTGATTGTGACCTTATTAAGTTGATGATAATCAATACATAACTGCCTTGATCCATCCTTTTTCTTAAGAAACAGTACAAGTGCACCCTAGGGAGAAATACTAGGCTGAACAAACCCTCTATCTACCAATTGTTGAAACTGTGCTTTCAACTCTTTCAATTCAGCATGTGTCATTCTATACGAAGCAATCAATATTGAAGAATTTTTCGGTACTAACTCAATAGAAAATTCAACCTCTCTAACTGGTGGTAACTGGAACGACGTAAATGTACAAGTTTACACAATCACAACAAGTAATAAAGTGACAAGTAAATTTCGAGTTATCGTACCCACAGGGACTATGAAAAGAATTATTTATGAATCAATTAAAAACACTTTGGTGAAGAAAGATATTTTGATTTGAGGAGGTGATTAAAAACTAAGATTTTAACTAAGTAAAATAAATAAAAATAAAATAAAAGTCTTAATGCACGATTTGAAAAGATGATTTTAATCAAGATGACATAATTGTGCTAGATTAATTACATTTCTTAACTTAAAATTATTAAACTCAACTTTATGTTGTTACGAATAAATTCATGGCAACTCAAAAATTTGCTAACTTGTGAACATACTTACCTACCAAAATCCATTTATCTCTTGACTATATCTCTATGTCAATTCAACCGATTAAA
>JABFAF010279867.1:11727-25740 GCA_013677275.1 Gossypium schwendimanii | reverse complement strand
GTGGACCAAAACTGTTGTTTTAATAAAATCAAATCATTTATTAAAAACAACCACTTTTCAAGGTGACCCAATCACACCTTATCAAAAAGGATTGGTGGCGACTCGCGTTTTCGTTTTCATTTTCAAAACCCTAGTCGACCCCGTTTTCATCAAAAAAATGGTGTCAACAGCTTGGCGACTCCACTGGGTACTTTATTACCTCTATCAATTGTATCTTTATATGTACAATTATATAAGTAGCTGACTGAGTTGGTATCACAAGTCAACCAAGCACCAACTCGATTAGGAAAATTATGAAGATATCCTTCTGTAATTAAAATAAGTTATATTATTTGACAGTAATTTAGTCTTTTTATTTTAATAAAAACCAATAAAAATAAAAATACACAGTTGGTGGGATTTGAACTCACACTAATTGGATTGATAATATCATAAATTTACCATTAAACCAAGCTTTATTTTAATTTTTTTATACATTTTAATTTTATGATGCACACTTTATTATCTCCATCAATTGCATTTCTATACTTACTATTATTTAAGCTCCAAACCAAGTTGATTTCACAAGTTGAAATTAGGAACTAACTCGGTTGGGTAAATTATGAAAATGTCCTCCCGTTATCAAAATAAGTTATATTATTCGACTGTATTTTAGTCTTTTTATTTAAAAAATAAAAAAACTGCATGTAGTTGGATTTGAGTCATACTATTTGTAGTCAATAAAACATTAACGATACCACTAAACCAAAGCTTTGATTTAACTTATTATTTACATTTGAATTACAGTATGCATACTTTATTACCTCCATCAATTGTATTTCTATACTATTGTATAAGTTCCCAACTGAATTGGTGTTACAACTCAAGATTGAATATCAACTCAGGATTGATGACAACACCATGATAAACAATTGTAGTGCATTCAATATTCTATTTCTAATGTTCTTATGTGTTTAATTTTCATTTTACTTTTAATTTAATCTATTTTTTTCATTTTAATACCATACATATTGCATGCATTATTATTAATTAGTTTCAAATATGACATTTTAATTATTTATTGTATGTTATATTCAATCGTACACTTGTATTTTAAATAAATGATTTTACATGCATATGACATGAGACTAGACCTTCAGTCTCACAATCCATGCAGCCTTAGGCTATTCATTTGCTTCAAATGCACCTAAGTTAGCCTAACTCCAGCAAAGTGAGGATTCTTGCAAAAATCCTCCAAGGCACCAATGCAAAGTGTAAACAACTCAATAAAAGAACTCGAAAAAAGAGAAAAGCTACATAAAAGCAAAATCACAAGAGTTTGAGTGAATGCTCTCAAAGGATTTTATTAGTCAAGAATGAAGTGATTACAATGAGGGGGAGAGCCAAATTCAATGATACAGATTAAAGTACATCAATGGATAAGGTTAAAAGAAATCTACAAAATCAAATCTGTAAGATTTACAGAATCAAATCTTCTAAGATAACAAATCCTATAATATTGCATATCCTCAAAGATTACGTCCTATACTTGTCATACTTGGTAGATAGACTTTTAATTTCTCCAAGAAATGGGCTAGTCTTGTTAGGTCATGTGACCCTTCGAGAACAAGATGGATCATTCAAATGTACCAAGGTTGAAGGCTCTCTTGCACAACCTGTTCTCCCCCACCTGTTCTAGTAATGCCCTCGTCACATCCTTCGAATGGAATTGGTCTATCTTAATTTGGAACTGCCATAAGGCTTTGATAGGTTCCCAACTAGCTTCACTGTCGGGAATCCCTTCCATCGAAATAAGTATTCATTTCATGGCTTATAGTACTTTATTTGAATCACTCGATCTGCCATGATGCATTTAACTTCACGATCATAGGAGACCTTTATGCCCATTAGCGCTTGTTTAGACTTGCCTCGATCTGGATCCTTTTGATCCTCATGAAATGACTTAAGCATACTGATATTAAACACCAGATGAACCTTGAGTTTTGCTGGCAACTCAAGTTTGTATGCTACCTTGCCTAATCTCTTCACAACTCAGAAGGGTCCCTCATATCGTCGCACAAGATATTGTGGAAAAAAATCATGTGTAATTTCGCAAGGACTGAATCACCAACCTAAAACTCTACATCCCTACAACTTTGATCAGCTCACTTCTTGTTGTGCTTACTTGCCTTGTGTAGGCAAGCTCTTGCTAAATCATTTTACTCTTGCCAATTCTTCGTAAATTGATATACTACTAGATTAGGTCCTGCATAGTGGATCGTAACAGCATTGGGTGTGAGTGGTTGTGGCCCCGTCACTATTGTAATACCCTAAAACCCAACCCACAAGTTCTGACTGGATCTTAAAGGTCACATTGGCCACCAAAAGGGCATAATACAAATCACGAATTTAAACACATAAATTCTTTCGAAAATCTTTTTTTTTTACACTCACTCCACCAAAATGAATTTCGCCAATATACTTTACAAACACTAAAACTATTTCCATTTAAACTTTTCCTGTAACTAATTCACATTTAATGAGTTACTGATTTCGTAACCCAAACAAGTTTAAACCATCGAGCTTAAAGTCAGAAATTTACAACGAAAGAGTCACACTGTTATCTTGCCAGAAAATCGTATTTAGTTTTAAACTCATGCACGACATTACAAATTTTTTAGTTTTGAAAACTACAAACTTAAAATGTATAGATTGTTTAAAAACAAAAACTCATACCATAGTACTACAATCTTCTTTACAAATCAACTGAAAATATCAAACTAAAATTTTAAGAAACATTATTAAAACAAACCAAACTCTTTAAATTTCTAAGACCACTTATTTGTCAAGTCCAACCTCTAAGCTCAAAGTTAACCTAAAAAGGGAAGAACTAAGGGGATGACCTACGCGAGCTCAGTGTTAGTCTTGAAACTAAACAGTTAGATCATATCGAAATGAAAATAACAAATGCAGAAAGAGTAATAGTGTTGTTCACAAATTTGGAACCTCTACCGAATTAACTTCCTCACAATATCAAGACACGTAACATATATGTGAACCAAAAACACACAGAAATTACACTGATTCATAACATGCATGTTATCTTGCTAAATTAACCTAAAAACTTATCCATTAGGGATCTAAGATTCACATTCAGTTGTAAATACAATAAATCATGCTTGGATGTGCAGCATTGAACATTAAAACCACCCAACCAACCAAGCACCACTTCGTCCACCCTACACACCGCATTAGGGCCATAGTAGACCCATCCACCTTGCACAACACATAGGACCATGATAAGTCTATCCACCCTACACACAACAAATGTGAAACTAATCCACTTGAGTAAAGATATGCATTTGAGCTGACATATGCATATTACAATACGGTAAATTGCTGTACAAAAACTATTACAATTAAACTGCCAAATCAGTCTTCCTTCTCTTCGAATATATCCTAATCCTAAATGCAGATGCAAACAGTTTGTAGAAATAGATAAGCTCATTTACTTAACAGATACTTCATTTCAACACTTATGCAAATAATAGGTACAACCAGTTTCATGCAAATGATCAAACCATACGGATAAACTCATATTCAAAGTAACAGAATCAAAATCATAGCGAAACACGCTAATCATGATATCTCAAATGTCACAAAATTAAACCTAGTAGAAGCATATTATATCAGTTCCGAACACAAATGTAGTATTACACACCCATACAGTGCTTTTAACATCCAAGAAATCGATCAGGAACTAAAAATAAACCACTTTATAAAAAAAATGCAAAACTACAAAAATAGGACCACACAACTATGTGGGAGGGTCCAGGCAATACGATAGGCCTACAGGGTCGTGTAAAGGAGAGACACACCCGTGTGACTGAGACACAAGGTTGTGTGGTTAAGACACACTCCCGTGTGATAGAGTTACATGACCGTGTGATAGAGTTACACAACGTGGCCTAAAAATAGTACCTCATTTGGGGAATGAGCATTTCTCCTCTTTGACATATAGCTCATTTTCTCTCAAGGTTTGGAACATATCCCTCAAATGTTTCATATTATCTCCAAGCTACTTACTATACAACACAATATCATCAAGATAAACAGCCACAAAAATGATTTAAGAAGGGTTGAAGTACCTTATTCATTAGGGTACAGAATATGGCTAGAGAATTCATCAATCTGAAGGGCATCATAAGGAACTGATACGAGCCATAATGGGTCACACACGTGGTCTTTGGCTCATCCCTTTCGGCTATTTTGACTTGATGGTAGCTCGATCGCTAATCCAACTTGGTAAACCATCTTAGGCTACCAAGCTGATCAAACAAATCTACAATAAGGGGAATCAGGTATCTCTTCTTCACAGTGATTTTATTCAAGACTTGGTAATCGATGCACATCCTCAATGAGACGTCCTATTTTTTTTTGAAACAATACTGAATCACCAAATGGAGATTTAGATGACTAATGAATCCAAAATCCAAAAGATCCTTCAATTATTTTCACAACTCTTCTAATTTTGGCAGATACATGTAATATATGGCCTTGATCGGTGGATCCATGTTAGGCACCAACTCAATCTTGTGATCCCCATCCCTTTTTGTGGTAATTTCTTGGGCAACTTTACAAACATCACATCCTGAAAAGATTGTAATAATTGTCTTGTTTCCTTCAAAATCTTACCAATATGTTTAATGACTTTCTTGGCTTTCAAGATTGCTAAGTTAGAGACTTCATATCTATGTACCCCTTTAGCGAATTGGATTGTCGATAGTGTCTTGGCTTCTACAGCCATTTTCCTATTCATTGGCACTATACATTGATGGTTTGAATTCGTGATCAACAAAGAGTCGACAAAAAGGAAAACACATGCCTTAATCCAGTTAAGAAAACTTAATACAACTACAAAGTCAAATTTATCAATTGGTATTACCTTAATTGTCTCGTTGTTGGTCCAATCACCAAATTGGAGTTCCACTCTTTTGCCACACACTTTATTTCAATACTTTTCCAATTCACTGCCTTGATCCAACCCGATTCCTTTTCAACCTTGAGCCCAAAATCATAAGCAATCTCTTTGGACATGAACAAATTTGGCGCGCATATGATGTCTACAACCATAAGTCCTTCACCCGACCTATCTTCGACACCACCCAATATCGAGTTAAGGTTCTTGGTCGCCTTGTCTGCCCCATTATCCCCTTCAATAGAAAAAAGTACGGACTTCTTCGAGCAGTCCCTTACCATATGCAGACCATTATAATGGAAGTAGGATAAATTTCATTTCTTATTCTTTTCTAGCAACTGGTCGAACTTAGGTTTCTAAAAATTTTGAGTCTTACTATCACCAAATTTTCCTGGCTTGTCTTTGTCTCCCATACCATCGCCTTTTGGTATGAATTTGGGCTTGAAAGACTCGAGGTTGCTTTTTTTGGACTAAATTTGATTAAACATTACTACAATCATGGCTTTGGCAAGCTCGTAAACTCCTCGGTGTTGCAACTCTTGCTTCGTATATGACTTCAATCCATCCATAAAGGACAAGATTGCCTTATTTTCACCCATATCAGAGATCTGGAGCACGAGTTCGTTGAACTACCGCACATACTCCCTAACTGTGCCTTATTGCGTAAGTCAGAGAAACTTTACTCGAGCCTCGTCCTCGGCATACTTCGAGTAAAATTGTGCTTTAAATTCCTTTGGGAACTCTTCCCAAGTCCCAATTGTAGCTTCACCATGTTTCTCATCTATGGACCTATGATATCACCATAACAAAGCAACATTAGTGAAATACATAACAGTAGCGTTTACCTTAGTAGCATTGTTCATGATGCCTTTGGCATGAAATTATTACTTCATTCACCAAAAGAAGTTGTCCATATCTCTCGCGTACCTTGTCCCCTTGAATTCTTTCGACTTGGGAACATTTACATTGGGCTTAGATCCTACAGTAAACATCTCATTACCTAAAGTAGCCTTATAGATTGTGAGTTCACCCTTCAGCTCCGCAATCTCTTCTTTCAAGGTCATCCCTATAACCTCGAAGACATAATCCCTTCCCGGCAGCTTGTTCTCAACAGAATCTAGAGATTTTAACATATAGCCCCTAAGTTGCTCCTTCTTTGATTCCAGCCCATCAGTGAGTCCTCCCTTGACTTCATTGACTATCCCCTTGGTGTCCCTCATAGACTCCTCAAGATTGACTACTCGTCATTCCAAAGTCGACAACATGTCCCTTGATTTGACTTGTTTTTGTGGCCCTCCCATGGGTATCTATTGGCTCAACTTGAATGGCAACTTCTTTTGACATCTTTCAATGGTGCCTTCGAAACCTTAGTTCAAATACCAATAATCACGAGACTGGATTTTCAATCTCTTAATCCATGTGACCTTAAAAGGTTCCTTCATTTAAAATGCAACTAAATTAGCCTAACTCTTACAAAGTGATGATTCTCGTAGAATTCCTCCAAAGCACCAACGTAAAGTAGAAACTACTCAATAAAAAAACTCGGAAGGAAAGAAAGGCCACATAAAAGGAAAAATATAGGAGTTTAAGTGAATGCTATCAAAGAACTCTATTACTCAAGAATGAAGTGATTACAATAAGGGGGAAAGACCTCTATTTATAGTTGAGCTTCCCTAAATTCAATGGTACAGATTAAAGTACATCAATGGTCAAGATTAAAACAAATATACAAAATCGAATCTCTAAGATTTAGAGAATCAAATCTTCCAAGATTACAAATCCTCTAAGATTGCATATCTTCAAAGATTACATTCCTTACTTTCCATGCTTTGTAGATGGGTCTTCAATCTCTTCAAGTAACCAGCCAATAATATTAGGCCATGTTACCCCTAGCGAACAAGATAAATCACTCAAATGTGCCAAGGTTGCAAACTCCATTGCATAACCTATGACACATATGCGTGTGATAAGTATATTAGTTTAAAATAAGTAGTTATATTATTTAAGGGTAGTTTAGTCTTTTTAATTTTTTTAAAAAGCTAATAAAAGTTTTGCATGTTGTAGGATTTGGACTTGTACCTTTTGAGTTAATAAAACTTTAATTTTACAACTCAACCAAAGCTTTATCTTAGATTACTCTATTCATTTTAATTTTGTTATGCATACTTTATTACCTCCATAAATTGTATATCTATACCTACTATTATTTAAGCCATTGACTAAGTTGGTGTCATGAGTCAATCAAACACCAACTTGGTTAGGGAAATTTCAAAAAATGTTCTTCTGTAATTAAAATAAGTTATATTTTTCAAAATTACTTTAATCTTTGTATTTTTTTCAAATGCCAATAAAAAATTTGCATGTGGCAGGATATGAATTCATACCATTTACATTAATTAAACATTAATTTTACCACATAACCAAAAATTTATTTTATTTTGTGTTATTCATTTAAATTTATTATGCATACTTTAATATATCCATCAACTGTATATATTGATAAAGTTGTTGATTGAGTTGGTGTCACAAGTAGGGGCATACCAAATGATTAGGGGCAATGGACCAAGATTGTATTCAACTTTTTCGAATCGAGTAAGAAAGATTTGAATCTGACCTGAAAAGAAGAATCCAAATAGATTTAGGAAAACAAAGAAATCAAAAAATAACTAAAATAAAAAATTTAAGAACAAAGAATAAATATCAAAATAATAAATAAATAAGTAAATAAACGATAGATTAAAAAGTGGAAGATGAATTGAATAAATCGATGAGATGGATAGATGGATAAGTGTCTAATTGAAACTTTTGAGATATAAACCTCAACAAATTCAATTAAAAGCTCCAAAAAACCCTCCAAGAAATAATCCTTGGAAAATTGTAGGACGAATAATGAATTCCCACGACTCCTTGAATGAAATCGAGAAGAAAATTGCTTCTAAAAATCACAAGAAAGTAATATTGGATGAAAGAAATTTACTCCCAGAGTTGATAATTTTATTAATGAATCAATCTATGCCTTTAATGAACAATGAAGAAGCTTTTATATAGGCTATCTAATTACATCAAAATAAAACTCTCAAGTACAATGAAACTCTAATTAATCCAAATAAGAAGTAGTTTTAGTAAAACTAGACTTTTTTATTGACTAACAAACATAAAACTCCTAAACAACTTAAAATACTTCAACTATATATCAAAAATTTGGATTAAATAAATAGTAAAATAATAAAACCTGATAACTACAATACTAAGCTCATATATAACAAATTTTAAGCCTTAAAATCGACCCCAATATGATCTAAACTCAAATTAAAGCCCGAAACTCATAATTTCTCATAATAATCCTGTCCAAAATTTATACTCACGCAGTTTCACTAAAACGATAATCTCTTGAGATCCCAAACTCAAAATCAAGTGAATCAAAATGCATTGTGAAGCTAAAAGACAAATCCTCAAACTTTATACTGACATCTCAACCCAGAAAAGTTGTTGCAAGTCAACTGGTTTTCCAAACTTGACAATTGACAGCTTTAGTGAATGGAATTTAATGAATTTCACCCTTTTTGTGCGTGTATCATTCCCCCTTTCCTAAAAAAAGATTTGTCATCAAATACTTGTCTTTTGCCGAATAAGAAATAATCTTTATCATAGGTGGAATGGTTTAATAAAGCTCCTCTCCAAGGATCAACAAATTCTTGAAAGAAATAAGCAAAGCAACTAGACAAATTTAAGTTAAGGTTAGTGAAAACAAAATCATTCCCCTTCACTATATAGATTCTTTCTTTCTTCTCTTTTTCAATGTGAATTAAACTCACTAATTTTACCTCATAGGAATTTTCACTCACCAAAGTTGGACCATCAAATTGACTTTTATTGCTCAAGGTCTCTTCTCTCTTAGTCTTTTTACATGAATCATCCTCACTTTCCATTAACTCTTCACAAAAATTTTAAACATTAAATCCATCATAATACAGCTCTTTAGGAGGAAATAAAGTCTAGCTTGTCCAAATTCATATATTTTAGGATACAATTCTCACTATCAATTTTTTTCGGTTCACAAAGTGCACTACTACTATCATTATAGTTGCCACTATTACCATCAACTTATTTGACACCAACTTTGAAATAAGGTGCAATGCTAGATCTAGACTCAACAATACGCACAAAACCATACTTACTATCTTCAAAAAATGTGTCACTCAAAGTTTCTTTCTCATTCATATCATCATCGTCAATGGTATCACTAAAAAAAGACTCCTCAATAGGCTAGGTGTAATATGTACGCTCTTCTTCGCAACTTTCATTACTAGGTGGATAATGAATCAGACATTGATAACCCTCATTATTTTTTGAACCCCTGACCATTGCCCCAACATGCGTGCACCAGGACTTAGAATCAACACTAAAACAATCAATAAAAGTATGGTGTGTTGTAAGTGTGTTAGGCCAGTTGTAATATTTCTAAATATACAATGGAATACTTCGAGTATTCCAAGGATCGAAACTAAGAGATTTCTGAGACTAAGTGATTCCTAAACAATAAGCATGCAATTAAGAAGGCTAGATAACTACCCATTAAGTTTTATATTACGAAAAATCATAACCAAGGTTAATTACGCTAATTAACTACCTAACTCTAAAAAGAACCAAATTGCAAAAGAGATAAAACTTAAGTAATTAACAATTTAATAATGAATAGTGGTTGGTTGACTTTCATGTTGCTAATTAATCATTGAATTAGGGATCTCAATCACTTCACTTCTAAATTATCTCAATTTTACCTCTCAACCTTCACTTTACCAAATTACACAAATTAATCCGGCTTATCTCTTGACCACACCAAACTAACTTGGGACTAAAGAATTGAGGCTAAATAAGATTTCCTCTCAGTCTCACTTATATGAATTTTCCCTTAGGCGTGTTAATCCTAAGTTTTAAAGTCTATTCAATTTAATCTAGTTTTTACAACTTAGTCTTTGTACCAAAAATTAACTAAACAACATTTCCATCAACCAACCACCATAGATGACATAATAAACTAGCCAAGCATATAGCCAAAATAAGCACAAGAAAGATTTTAAGAAAGCTTGATGTTTTCTTGAAAGATGTCTAAGGAAAATGAAAATGACAACAATGGTGATGAAGATAAACAAAAAGATCATATTTTTATCAAAACAACTAAAAAAATCTGAGCTCTATTAGGTTTAATGATTAAATTGAAAATACAAGAGAGTTTGCAGTACTAAAGAGCAAATAGAACCAAGCTATAATGTTAACTAACTACTGATTTGACTTAACAAAAACCAAAAAAAAATTATAAACCTTAAAAGATGAAGAAGGCAACTAAAACCTAAGCTAAAAAGATGTAAAAGTGAACGAATTCCTTGTTATTAGGCAAAAAGTGGCTTTACATCTAATTAAAAACCTAATTTTTGTTAGAAAAATACCCTTAAACATCTAATTTTTATTGATGTTGAGGTTGGACAAGAACTACCACTGCATTAAAATTTTACCTTTGCTCAACATGGTATCGCGATACCTAGGCTCTAATATTGCAATACCTTAGGTAATCTTGCAATGGGAAGTTTTGGGGAGGTCTTGAAACCTTGATATCGCGATATCATTGGAATGACCTTAATTCTCTTCATTTCAACACTATCACGGGTATCACGACTTCCACATTTTGGTATTGCAATACCCCTCTTTTAAGTAATATTTTCTTCACGTTCAAATCATTATTGACTACTTACAATACTAATGTCGAAACTATTTTTTTGTGAAAAGGTCGACTATTTATTTAAAAATGAAAAAGAGAGTCACCATCGATCATTTTTATGAGGTGTGATCGGGTCACCTCGTAGCGATTTAAAATAACAATTTTGGTCTATGAAATTAAAAAAAAAAGGTTCGGGAGTCGATTACATACAAGAAGGATTAGGACCTTTGTAATGCCCCAAAATTGGTACTAAATGATTAATTAATGTCTTAATTGTTGAATGTTAAAAATTTGGAAAGAATTAAAAATACAATCCTTTTTATTAATGTTAATTTTCAAAATGCTTGAACAAATTCAAACGAGCATTAAAGGCCCCCTCGCCTCGCAATGACGAAATGTCACATCCCATAAGTTAGGATGCGACATTTACCCTCGAGAAATAAGCTTGCCTTTAAAATTTTTATTTAAAAGGTCTTGTATTTCAATTTTAAAAAGGATATTTGGATTTTTAAGTTTAACAAGAAAATCGAAACCCCGTAAGTTAGGGTACGATTTCTCAAATCTCTAAAATATGAAGCATTAACTTTGTTTTCAAGATTTTCCTTTTTTACAAATTTGGGTAAAAAAGAAATGAAATATTTAAAGAGATATACATTTAATTGATTATGTTTGAAAAGAAATTGTTTGATAAGTAAAAAGGAGTCATGCGTGGCTAATAATGATAGTGCAACATACATTCGAAGTAACAATGACATAATGTTAACAAGCATAAACAATAACAAGAATACTGATGCAAATGATAATATAGGGAACAATAATAATAATATAAGTAACAACTACAATAATAATAATGATAACCATAATAATGGAAGCATAAAATGCACCATATAATTATAAAAACAAATCCATAATAAATAAAAAATACAATAAAGATAAGTAAATAAATAGGTAAAATAAATTAGAAATAAAAAATAAAACAGTCCAAATTAAATAAATAAGGACTTGATTGCCGTTAAAATAAAGTTTAGAATCTAAATTTAAATAAAATAAATGCAAAGACATAAAAAGGATTAAATTGAAACCTAAATAAAATTTGGGGTAAAATTTAGATATAAAAATAAGGTACCGAACTGATTTGAAACGTGTGAAAAAGTGTGGGGACTGAATAGGAAATTATTCCCAGTCCATGCGCATCATTTCACACAGGACCGAAACGAAACAAATGCAAAAACCACGAGGCCAAATTGAAAGAACAAAAGAAAGGATAGGACCCAATTGAAAAAGGGCAAAAAAGCGGAAGTGCTAGGGCATAAATAGCCCAAAAGAAAAAAACGCGCGAATCCCACTAGAGCGAGTCGAGTTGGCGTGCGGGTCAAGGGTGAAATGACACCGTTTTGGGCTATTGGAATCAGCCCTAAAACGACGTCATTTTATAAGGCTTATAAAAGTTAATTTAAAAAAAAAAATTATTTCAGGCCCTTATCCAAAAAAAAATAAAACCCTTTCTTTTTTTTCTTTGCAGCAGCCCCTAAGCCCGGTCAACTTCCGGTCGCCGGACCACCGTGATGACCGCCGATCACCTGTGACAGTATCGCCATTCACGATGGGTAAAAAGTGTAAAATGGCCGTTTTTTGGCCTTTTGACTCCTCTAGCCTAAAAAGTGTCATCTTTTATCGGAGATGACAGTCTTCGGCCACCAACGGTAGCGGAATGCGAAAAATCGGTAAGCTTTCGACTCCTTTTTTTATTTTATGTTTCTTTCTTTAAAAAATAAAATAAAAAATAAAAACAAAGAGAGAAAATGAATAAAAGACCACCTTTTAAAATTTTTCTTTTTTCTTCTGTTTTGATTGCTGTGTAAAAAAATACATTGATCTGTTTGTGGCTTTTATAGCCGAAAAAATACAATATTTTTGCTACTGTTTCTTTTATTTTTTTCTTTCTTGTCTTGCTTGCAGGTACGGAAGCAAGCTATGTATAGAGGTGCTGACGTGGAGGAGGCAGTGGTGGCGGCAGCTTATGCTAGCCTTAGGCTTTTCTTTCTTTTGAAACTTTAAGGTTGTGGGCTTTAGAATTTGGGTTAGGGATTGGGCTTGTAATTCATTGGGCTGTACTGCGATTTGAACTGTTAATTATTTTGGACTTTTATTTATTATTTGGTTGGGGTTTAGTTTTGTAATTGTGATTTGGGCTTAGGCCAAAATTGGCCTATTATAGCTGCCCCTCTTTACTCATTGTTGTGTAACGAGAATGGAGAAAAGTTTTTAATAGGGTCAATTTTGTTTGGTCTTGCCAAATCTCGACTTTTTGGTGCTTCTTTCTTTCAAGTAGCCATATTCCCTCCTACTACATCTTTAGGGGTATAGGAATTTGTGCTTCAATATGCTTGAATGTAATTTTAGGGAGAAGATACTTGTAGCTTTGATCTACTCCACTGTACTTTCAAGGAGAAGAGATTTGTAACTTCAATCTACTTCGTTGGAACTTTAAAGAGATCAGAATTGGTAAGTTCAACCTACTCCACTGTAACTTCAGAGAGATAAGGTTTGTGTAGCTTTAATCTGCTCCACTGCAACTTCAGAGAGATAAGACTTGTAATTTCAACCTGCTTCACTGTAACTTCAAGGAGATAAGGTTTACTATGATCTACTCTACTGCAACTTCAGAGAGATATGATGTGCAATTTAGCTTCAGTCTATTCCACTACAACTTCAGGGAAATAAGATTTGCTATCTTCAATCTACTCCATTGCAACTTCAGAGAGATAAGATATATAATTTCAATCTGCTTCACTGTAACTTCAGGAAGATAAGATTAGTTTATTTTTAACCTGTTCCACTACAACTTCAGGGAGATAAGGTTTAATACGATCTGCTCTTCTGCAACTTCAGAGAGATAAGATCTGCAATTTATAGCTTCAATCTATTTCACTGCAACTTCAGGGAAATAATATTTGTCATGATGACTTCAATCCATCCCACTGCAACTTCAGGGGTATAGGATTTGTGGATTCACTGATCTTGTTACAAATTTTTTTGGGGAAAATGACCTATAAAATCCATTTCATGGGCCTATGTTTATGCCAAATGATTAGGATGTCATGACCAGAATGAATCAAATGCTCCTAACCAGATGCGTATGAATGATATTTGCATGAATACAGAATGTCATTTTTCGAGAGTGATCCCTTTTTAATACTTAGGTTGTCATTTCTCCTCGTTCATCAAGGTTCAACCACTGATGTATTACCCTGTCCTCTTATTCAACTAATATCTTTGACAGAAAACCCGAAGAAATAGCCATAATTTAGACTATTCTTTCTCAAATGTTTCCAACCCT
>JABFAF010279867.1:0-11677 GCA_013677275.1 Gossypium schwendimanii | reverse complement strand
ATCTTTGACAGAAAACCCGAAGAAATAGCCATAATTTAGACTATTCTTTCTCAAATGTTTCCAACCCTTTTGGTTAATTCTAAATAATAGTCCTATTTTAGGTCCTCGTACTATTTAGAAACCTTCAGAGTAATATGCAGAACTCCTTTTGCTTGAATATTATCTGTCCATTAATCGTCATTTCAATGAAAAATGCTTGAAAAATATTATCATAATGGACAAAATGAAATTTTATTGAGAGTAAAGCTAGAAATGAATAAATTAATCAAGATAGCAAATTTTGCTAAGATACAAAATGACTAAGACGAAAACAGATGCCCTAGATATTGTTGCATGACCTTCTCCGCACAAACTTCTTGAGGACCCTTTTGAATTTTATGTGTTTTGAAGATTCAAAAGTACTTCTCGAAATGAATAAATTTTGATCAAAATTTGAGCAGCCCTTTTTCGAGTTTTCAACTCAAAACCTCTTTGGTCTCAAGGCGCCCTTTGCGGGTTTTTGCCTTGGCCTCTCCTCTTATTTTTATTTTTTATTTTAGGTCTCAAAGTACCCTTTGCGGGTTTTTGGATTGGCCTCTCCCCCCTTTTTCTTAGGTGAAGTACTTCTTGACTGAATCTCAATTTACAGGATTTGGCAAGTTTTTACCATCCATCTTGGTCAAAATCAGCGCTCCTCTGGAAAATGCCTTTTTTACCACATAAGGTTCTTCCCAATTTGGCATCCATTTCCCTCTAAAATCCTTTTGTATGGGAATGATCTTTTTCAATATCAGGTCCCCCTCATGGAACTCTCTAGGATGAACCTTTTTGTCATAAGCTTGTATCATTTGTTTTTGGTACATCTGACCATGATGGATAGCCCTTAGCATCTTTCCTTCAATCAAGTTCAATTGATCATATCGAGACTAGATCTATTTTGCTTCATATAATTTTAGTTTTGACAAAACTTGGAGAGAAGGAATCTTGACTTTAATAGGCAAAACTGTCTTCATTCCGTAAACCAAAGAGAAAGGCATTACCTTGGTAAAGGTCCTGACAGATGTTCGATAAGCATAGAGGGCAAATGGTAATTTCTCATACTAATCTTTATAAGTCTCGATCATTTTCCCTACGATCCGCTTAATGTTTTTATTGGCTGCCTCCACTGCACCATTCATTTTTGGGTGATATGGCAATGAATTATGGTGTCTGATCTTGAATTGACTGTAGACCTCCGCTATTGTGCTGTAGTTCAAATTTAGCGCATTGTCAGATATGATTCTTTCTGGCATTCCATACTGACATATGATCTCTTTTTTCAAGAATTTGCTAACTGTTGACTTTGTGACGTTGGCATATGAAGTAGCTTTTACCTACTTAGTAAAGTAATCAATGACCACAAAGATGAATCGATGCCAATTAGAAGTTTTCGGTGATATTGGCCCAATGACATCCATGCCTCACGTAGAGAAAGCCCAGGGAGAAGTCATAACATGAAGAGGTGAGGGAGGAACATGAATTTTGTCTCCGTAAATTTGGCACTTGTGACATCTCTTGGCGTAACTAATACAATCTCTTTCCATGGTGGACCAATAATACTCGAATCTCATGATTTGCCTGGCCATTGTAAAACCATTAGCGTGTGTTTCGTAAATGCCCTCATAGACTTCTTCCAAGATTTTCTTAGCCTCAACAGCATCCACACATCTTAATAGTACTTGATCCTTCCTTCTTTTGCATAGGATCTCCCTGTCCAAGACATAGTCACTGGCCAATCTTCTTAACATCCTCTTATCATTCTCGGTTGTTTGGTTAGGGTACTCATGATTCTTCACATATCGCAGTATATCGTGTACCAAGGGTGGTCATCATTTTCTTCTTCTTTGATGTTGTAACAATGAGCTGGAGCCTCATAAATGCTTATCTACATAGGCTTTACATCCTTTTGTTTGTTTACTCTGATCATAGAAGCTAAAGTAGCCAAGGTGTCAGCCATCTGGTTTTCATCTCAGGGGAGGTAGCAAAAGGTAATGTCATTAAACTCCTTAATTAATTTGAGAACTAGCTTTTGATAACTGATCAATTTGGGGTCTCTCGTCTCCCATTAACCTTTAAGTTGATATATCACTAATGCAGAATCCCTATATACCTCTAGTTTTTTTATCTTGCGTTTTACGGCTGCATGGATGCCCATAATGCATGTTTCATATTCTGTCATGTTATTTGTGCAATCAAAATCCAATTTACTAGTAAAAGGATAATGATCTCCATTTGGGGATGCTAAGACTACCCCTATTCTATTACCCATAGCATTTGAGGTTTCGTTAAAGTTTAGTTTCCAAAGATGACCTTCTTGAGAGTCTTCTTTAGTGGTTGCCACATACATTAGGTCTTCATTTTGGAAATCAAAGTTCAATGGTTAATAATCTTCTAGAGCTCTACTGGCCAGAAAATCTCCTATTGCACTCCCTTTTACTGCTTTCTGGTTTACATAGACTATATCGAACTCAGAAAGTGGAATTTGCCATTGGGCATTCTTCCATTCAAAGCAGTCGATTCCAACATGTATTTTAGAGGGTCTAGTTTTGAGATGAGCCAGGTTGTGTGGTGCAACATGTATTGTCTCAATCTCTGAGTTGTCCAAATTAAGGCACAACACAGCTTTTCAATCGGCAAATATCTTGTCTTGCATTCAGTAAACTTCTTACTAAGGTAATATATCACTCTTTCTTTATCCCTGACTCATCATGTTGGCCCAATACGCATCCCATGAAATTTTCAAATACTGCCAAGTACAGTATCAACGGTTTATCTGGGTTAGGCGGCATCAGTACTGGGGCATTGGATAGGTAATGCTTGACCTTTTCAAAAGTTCTCTGGCACTCCTCATCCGATACACCTAGATTATGTTTCTTAAGGAAATGAAATATGGGGTCACATTTCTCTGTTAATTGTGAAATGAACCGGGCGATGTAATTTAGTCTTCCTAGAAAACCTCAAACTTCTTTTTGAGTATGCAGTGAAGGCAATTCTTGTATAGCCTTGACTTTGTCTAGGTCAGTCTCAACTCTCTTTTCACTGAATATGAATCCTAGTAGCTTTCCTCACCTATCCCCGAATGTGCATTTTGCTGGATTGAGCTTGAGCTCGAACTTTCTTAACCTTAAGAACAGTTTCCTCAGGACTTGCACATGCTCCTTTGTTCTGGATTTTGCAATCATATTGTCGACATAAACTTCAATTTCTTTATGCATTATATCATGGAATAGGGTTACCATGGCTCTTTGATTCGTTGCTCCTGCATTTTTCAATCCAAATGGCGTCACTTTATAACAAAATGTTCCCCACACGGTTACAAATGTGGTCTTCTCCATGTCTTCAGGATCCATCTTAATTTGGTTGTATTCGAAGAAACCATCCATGAAGGAGAAGAGTGAGTAACCTACCGTGTTGTCCACTAAGGTGTCGATATGAGGCGATGGGAAATTGTCTTTTGGACTAGCTCTATTCAAATTTTTTAATCTACACGCATTCATACTTTTCCATCTGTTTTAGGGACAAGGACGATATTGGCTACCCATTCAGAGTATTTAACCACTTGTAAGAATCCAACATCGAATTGCTTCTTAACCTCTTTTTTTATTTTTAGTAAAACTTTAGGCCTCATCTTTCAGAGCTTCTGTTGAACTGGTTTACATTCTACCTTTATGGGAAGTCGGTGTACCATGATATCAGTACTTAACCCGAGTATGTCTTCATATGACCATGCGAAGATATCCTTGAATTCTTGGAGTAACGCGATGAGGTCTCCCTTTGTCCTTGCAGTAATGCCAATTCCAATCTTCACCTCTTCTCCCTCTTTTAAGCTCACAATTTCCACTGACTCTTTGTGAGGTAGTATTTTTTTCTCATCTTGCTCTACCATCCTTAAGAAATCAGGAGATAGGCTATAGTCTTGATCATATTCAAAATCCTGAGAATCGTTCATACTCGTATCTTGCTCAAAAAGAGGTTCTGAGTTAGTAACAGCATCACTCATATCATTGATATCTAGGGACTTATAGAATGAAAGAAGGCCCAAAGAACAAAAGAATCTAAGAGTAATTATCCGTATGATTGGTTATAAATGAAATGGAAAGAATAAAGGAATATTTTGGTTTTGAATGAAATAAAAAGAATAAAAGAATATTTGCTTAGAATGAGAAACAATGATGAATAAATAATAGACATATGCCTTTTAAGAAGAAGATTCTTATTACTCTCAAGCTTAGAGCAATAAGTGTATTTTGAACATTACTCTGAATTGGCTCTAAAAATTACAGGAATCTCTTCCGTAGTCTAATTGTTCAGAACACTTCCAAGTTCATAAGGGCAAATGCTTAACAAATTCTCTTCTTCAATTCCTTCTTCAAATATGGCATTGATGTTTAGGTTTCCTAATATGTCTTCTATGGTTTCCTTCGTTGACATCTTTAGTTCATGATAAATAGTTCTTCCTAATATGAATGTTCTAGATATATAGGGAAAGGTCATTGGTTCCTATTGGATCTCCTCTCCGCTCAAACTTGCTCTCCTCCTTTCCTGTTTCTTCTCTAACTCCTTCCTCCTTTACTTTGCATCTGGATTTTATCCCAAGCCAAAGTGGTCTCGTTTGTCCGTTAACATTGATACCTTATCCCTCCCTTAGAGGTATTTCCCTAGTCTTTTTCCAGGTAAGGATCCTTTTCCAACTGTCAGCTGTAGGCCCATCCTTGTAGTTTTAGATATTTTGGGCATCAAGATTTTATTCCCTTCGACAATAAAGGTTGCATTTACAAATTCCAAATATCGAAAGGAACATTCATTTGCTTCATCGTCTACCAATAAATATGACGCATCACTGGTTACAAATGCAATGATGTCTTCTTCTACGTTTATCATTACCAGCTGACCTTCTATTACTAACTTTAGTTTTTGGTGCAATAATGAAGGCACTGCCCCCGCTGAATGAATCCAAGGCCTCCCCAACAAGAAATTGTAAGAAGGCTTGATGTCTATCACCAAGAAGTCTACCTCGTACGTGTTTGGGCCAATCAAAAGGGGTATTTTGATCCTACCCATTACCCTCCTTTTGGTATCATCGAATGCCGTCACTATGTTTTGGCATGTCTTCATATGAGAGCTATCCACAGGTAACCTATTCAGTGTGGCCAAGGGTAAGACATTTAGGGCTGATCCACTATCAATTAACACTCCTGGCAGTGTATATCCCTTGTAGCGGGTGGTGATGTACAAAGCCTTAGTCGATCCCATGCCCCTTGGCGGTATTTCATCATCATTAAAAAAGATGAAGTTATCGGCGCTTATGTTACTAACCAGATGGTCTACCTTGTTGGTGGAGATATCATTAGCGACATAAGTTTCATTTAATACTTTCATTAATGTGCTACAGTGTACCTCCGAGCTTAAGAGTAAAGTTAGCACTGATATACGAGTTGGTTGTTTATACAGCTACTCTACAACGTTATACTTGCTGTGCTTTAGAAATTTCAAGAATTCTTTAGCCTCCTCTTCATTAACTGGCTCGTTAATAGGCGACTCAAGTCTAACCATTTTTTTCTTTTATTCAACCGCCAAGGCTTTTCCTTTTACAGGCTCTGCTCTTGCATTTGCTGAATCATAGCATCTCCCACTACACGTGTAGAAACCCACATCCTGGTCCTCCCTTGAAGCACCAACCAAATTTTCCTCTCCTGGGATCGTCATATTGCAGTCATAATTCCAGGGAACCCTCTTGCTGTCATTATACAGAAAGACTATAGGTTTTTGGATTATGACCTTTGGTGCCATTTGTACTCCAACTTTATTGCTTTTTGGTCGTGAAATAATGACTACCGGGTAGTTGACTTTCTAGAACTTCACCATAGATCCTCTCTCCGTCGCGCATATGTTTCCCTCTTCTGGGCCATTGACATATTCATAAAATTCAATTTTTTTATTATCCATCAGGTTTTGCACTAAGGCCCTGAACTCAATGCATTCTTGTATTTCATGACCCTCCTTAGCATGAAACTCACAGTAGTTTCTCATCCTTTTAGATCTCTCCTCTTAATCCTGTTTGATTAATCCTCCTTCTACCATCTTTTTCCAAACCCTCTTAGTGGGGTTTTTACTTCCGCCACACCAAATTTTATTTTCTTACCCCCACCGTCAATTTTCCCATTTACCCCTTGGTCAGGATGACTAGGTAACGGATTTTATGTCACATTTGGTCCTGATGGGTCGTCGAACTTTACAATTCCCATTTTAATGAACCTTTCGATCAACTTTTTAAATGCGGTGCAATTTTCAATTGAATGTCTGGTAATTCTCAGATGGTATTCACATTGGGCATTTACATCGTACCATTTGGGAAATGGAGGTTGCATAGGTTTCACGTAGAAGAGTGATACTACATGTGCATCTAATAGGATTTGATATAGCTCCTTATACGTCATTGGTATAGGTGTAAACTAAGGCATTTCTATATTTGTCCTTGTGTAGGATTCTTGCCTTGGAGGGCCCTAATGGCTAGTGGTTACTATCTTTAGCTGGCCCGCAGTGATTGGTTTTGAATAACCCTTGTTATACATGCTTGTGTTATTCACCTCATTCTCCATTTTCTTTGGGGCCGATGTTTTGGTGCTTTCCCCCGCGTCTATCTTAACACTTCTCACTGTATTTTTAATCATTTTGCTAGACATCATTATGTTCGAGAAGCTTTAGTAGTGCTTCCCAACATGTGGTTGATGAATGTGGCTTTTAAAATGTTGATGAAAAGAATTGTTGTTTCTTTTTTCAAGAGAGGTGGCTGGACTTGCGTTGCCACCTCCATCCACCTTTGGGCGTATCACCTGAAGCTCTCGTTTTGCTTTTTTTTCCATATTCTGCAATGTGATTCTATCAGGCGTCATATATGTCACATGACTATATTGCTTCATAAAAGCTTGTGCTAAGTCTTTCCATGAATTGATCTTGGTACGGCTTAGTTGGTTGTACCATTTGGATGTTGACCCAACCAGACTGTCTATGAAACAATGAATTAACAGTTGATCATTATTAACGTATCCTGTCATTCGTCTGCAGAACATGGTGATGTGAGCTTCGAGACAACTAGTCCAATTATATTTTTCAAACTCTGGAGTTTTGAACTTGGGGGGAGCACTAGGTCTGGTACCAAGCTCAAGTCTTTAGCATCAATTCCCCAATGGTAATCAGTGTTTTCCATTACTTTGGATTTTTCTTCTAACCATTTGTATTTGTCTTCCAGCTCCTTTGGCAGTTCCACTCTCGTTTTTTCCATCTCTGCCATATCATCTAGATCAGGAACAATGGGGTTAGTTGGATTATCCCCTGGATTAGAACCTAAGCCTATATGGTAGTTCATTGGTACCGAAGTACCGGCTTGAAACTATTGAAGCTTAATTGTAACAGGCGCCCTTCATGGGTATTCCTCTAGTTGTGTCTGGACATTTATCGGGGTAAAACCCGGGGTAGATAGGATCCTCATTATCATCTCTTGAATTGGCCATAATACTCTTCCCCTTTTTGAGTCCCTTAGTTAGTAACTGTGTTAGTTGACTTATCATGCTCCTTTGGGATTCCTAGATCTGATCCCTCATATCCTGTTGTACTTTTGCTAGCTATTCTTGCAGCTACATTTGTAGCTAATCTTGTATTTCTTTTTGAATATGTTCTAGCCTTTGTAATTTTTGGTCCATTACTTTAGTTTTGGCGCGAGTGCCATAACGATTTTTAGTTGGTAGACTTTTGTCGGTTTCTAGATTAACTGAAATAATTTCATTTAATTAGGGTCTTTTTGTGAAATTTAATACATATGATGCAATGTAATGTATGTGATGAATGCAAAAAGGCGTCGACTTTGATTCAATTCCATTTAGAACAACTTTACTAGAAAATAAAATTCTTTACATAAAATGGATTACATATATGGTTTTGCCCTACAGCTCAAAGTCTTGACTTTTCTAAGAAGCCAAGCTAGCTCTCGGCCCCGGTCTGATTCTGATTCATACTTTAAGCTTAGCATGTCAGCTTGAACTGCTAGGGTTTGCAAATGATCGGCCACCTCTAGTATTTGAGCCACAGCCTCACCCATAATATGATCTCTGTCCCTAACTTGACCTTGAGAACGGTGGAGTTACTCTTTTCAATGCTCATTATTTGCTTCAAGGAGCTCACAATTTTGTAATGTGGTCTCGAGCTCCTCTATCTTTCTTTCCAGCTCTTCAATCCTGTTTAAGCTCGCCTTCCGATCAATTGTAGAGTTGCGACTGCGATACTGATGAAATAACTTTGCTAGTTCTGCTAACCTTGCCTTTAATTTAATTTTTTCATTTCAGCCTTCTGACAAACTCTTTTCTAGGCCCTCTTTTTGAACTTAAGTATCTTGGAATTTTTTCTCCCATCGATCAGCTCTAATCTTTTCTTCTTGGATCTCTTGTTGCCATTGCTCTGACATTTTCCCCAATCCTACGGTTCTCATTAATAAATGTAACTTCTTATAATCCATTTTTAAACCATCTAAATCTTCTCCAGCTTTGTTCTTTCCCTTTTTCAATTTTTCGGCCTCTAGCTTTTGAACATCAACATCTAATTTTAAATGCATTTTTCCTCCTCCAATTGTTCTATCTTCTTTCCTAGCTCTAAATTTCTCTTCTCAAAATCCTATTTTAAGATCTCTATCTCGGACAGGACCACTTGCAGGTGTTCTTCCATCAATCAAACGCCTTCTTGACTTGGTCTGAGGATGTTATCATTGCTCTTTTACCCTACCACCCATTATATTTGAGGGTCGTCACCGATCCTATACCAAATCTTTTCATCCAACGAGTTTGGTTCTAGTCGTTAGACATTTCTCGAGTCTTTTTCTTGTAGTTATCACATTTATATCAAAACTTGCACTGAGCCAAGCCTTGTGTTGCTGGTATGAACTGTCTTGATCTATACTATATCAATACGAGCAAATGAGCATATCCGACAACTCCTCAAATCCAAAGTAGAGGAACCCAGTCAAAGTCCCCACATCGATACAAAATCTCATTAGGAACCATCCAAGGGGGCTCCATTCAACATCCTCGTCTTGGAGATTTTAGAGGATCACTATCCATTTTTCCTCTAAAATATCATCTCGCCTCGGTGTAGCCACTAATTCTTTCCATGGAGAATAGTTATCAGAGAATACTCGATAAGAAATTATCTACTTTCCAGAAGTGGTTGTGAAACCATGCTAGCAAGAGTTGCGCACATCTGATGAATCTTCCTTCACTCGTCCTCTGGCATGCATTCAAAGATCTGAGTGTTTCAGCCAAAATTGGCGGGAAAGGCGTGACCCTCTTATCAAGTCGGTCAAACAAATCTGAAACTGCCTCATTTACGTGTCCTAGTGCTTTAGAGAAAACAATCAACCCGTAAATGCTTAAAGCAAAAAAATCAACCATTTTCTTTATATCATGGTGTGCCAAAATCAGATCTCGCAAACTTTTCTAAGGGATACATTTGCTTTCTCCTTTTTACTTGATCCAAGCTGTGACCCATTGCTCAATCATTCCTGTGATGCTCATTAATTTTTTTACGAAAGTCAGGACATTAATGGCTCTAGAATAGGCCTTGTTAACTTGAATCTTCGGACAACGAAGCAAGGCTGTATACTCCTCCATAGTAGGCACCAAATCTACCTTTCTAAAGGTAAAACAGCTATAGGCGAGATTCTAAAATTGAGCCAGAGCTCGAAACAAGTGCTTGTCCACCTTGATATCGAGTAGATAGGGCAGATCACCATAATTACAGTAAAATAGCTACTTGACTTCATCATCCCATTGGACCCTTATCTCTTTCAACTCCTGGAGATTGTTCTAGGTCATGCTAATATGATTGAAGTCCCATAGTTCTAATACGTACCCTTCCGTCAAACTATCGCCTTTCTCTAGTTGCATTTTCTCTGACCATATTTGAACAGCCGCATTATCTTCCACTTTATCAAGAAATTCATTTTCCATAACAAGCTCTCCATTTAGTAATCAAACATGAATCAACACCTTTTTTATAATGAAAATGTCATGCAATTACAATTAAAGCGAAACAAAATAAGCTAGTACATTTTATACAAAACTAAAATTTAAAGTAGGCTCTTATGCCTCACTAGTGGTTCGGTGCGGTTTTACCTAAGGTAGGCTCTTATGGGTCACTATATGTGGTTTGGTTCTAAAGAAAGGGTACCTGAACAGGCAAATTTCTCGATCCTCACCCATTATAGGCTTATACGGACCGAGTTTAGTTTAGGGGAATACATTTCCCTATGACTATACGGAGATGAAAATCTCATAAAGACATAGGTACGAATGTATCCCAAAAGCGATCCACTATCCTATACGGAGGTGAAAACCTCACGAATGAATAGTTTCTCACTCCTACTTAAAAGGTAGTAAGTGAACGGTTATGCAATAAGTAAAAATATATCGAGAGATTTGAACAAATAAATCAAATATAACAAAATGGTGCAGACTATAAAAATGAAATGCAATGAAAGGATCGTAAATTTAAACAAAATTATCAACTTTCAATAAAAAGATGAGAAATAATCAACTTGTGGGTTGACTCTCTTATTTTCTCCCAGTGGAGTCACCAAGCTATTGAAACCATTTTTTTGTGAAAAGGTCGACTATTTATTTAAAACAAAAAACGAAGTCGCCACCGATCATTTTTATGAGGTGTGATCGAGTCACCTCGTAACGATTTAAAATAATAATTTTGGTCTATGGAATTCAAAAAAATGGGTTTGGGAGTCAGTTTCGTACAAGGAAGGATTGGTACCTAATGATTAATTAATGTCTTAATTGTCGAATGTTGAAAATTTGGAAAGAATTAAAAATATGATCCTTTTTATTGATGTTAATTTTAAAAACGCTTGAACAAATTGAAACGAGCATTAAAGGCCCCCTCATCTCGTGATGACGAAATGTCACATCCCGTAAGTTAGGATGCGACATTTACCCTCGAGAAATAAGCTTGCCTTTAAAATTTTTATTTAAAAGATCTTGTATTTCAATTTTAAAAAGGATATTTGGTTATTTAAGTTTCACAAGAAAATTGAAACCTCGTAAGTTAAGGTACGATTTCTCGAATCTCCATAATATGAAGCATTACCTTTGTTTTCAAGATTTTCCTTTTTTACAAATTTGGGTAAAAAAGAAATGAAATATTTAAAAAGATATACGTTTAATTGATTATGTTTGAAAAGAAATTGTTTAATATGTAAAAAGGAGTCATGCGTGGCTAATAATGATAGTGCAACATACATTCAAAATAACAATGACATATATTGCATAAAAAAAAAAACTAACACATGGCATTGGCATTAACGAATCATAATGTTAACAAGCATAGACAACAACAAGAATAATGATGCAAATGATAATACAGGGAACAATAATAACAATATAAGTAACAACTACAATAACAATAATGATAACCATAATAATGAAAGCATAAAATGCACCATAAATATAAAAACAAATCCATAATAAATAAAAAATACAATAAAGATAAGTAAATAAATAAGTAGAAATAAAAAATCAAAGAGTCCAAATTAAACAAATAAGGACTTGATTGCCGTTAAAATAAAGTTTAGAATCTAAATTTAAATAAAATAAATGCAAAGACA
>JABFAF010279784.1:0-16275 GCA_013677275.1 Gossypium schwendimanii | reverse complement strand
CATGCTCATACACCGTTTGACATCAATTTGATAATGGCTATGTAATGATATGAAATTCTAATGATGGTTCTATATTCTTTTGTTAATACTATTATGTTTCACTGTATTTGATATTTATGTTTTTGCCCGTTTAAATAATTGTTCGACTTACACTGAGCTTTTCATAAGCTCACCCTCTAATAGGATTTAACTTTTTAGGTAAACCTCAAAAGTAGGACCGGACTTGGCATTCAGAAAATCTCCTTGGACCTCGGACTATTCTTAATAAGTATTATTAAGTCTTTATTGGTTTCAGTTTGTAATTTTTAATTATTTATAGTCTGTGGCTTGGTAACTTTTCTTCTGGGATTTTTTCATGCATGGATTACTCAAGCATAATAATCGGATAATGCATGATATCAGGCTTAAGTAAAATTTGATATTGGTCCCTAGTTTCCGCTGCATTGTAAAGGAACCATTTTTGAAAAATAAATCGATAAGGCAACTAAGTTTCCAAAATTACTTGAAAAATGCTTTTTCTACTACATTAGTTTAACATCGAGTTTTTTTTTTTTAAAGAAGAGTGACAAGAAAACGGTTTTTTTAAAACAACACTATCAACAATAAAATGAATCATAAGTATACACGACCTAATGAATGAATGCTTTTAAGCTAACTCAAAGTTAAATACAATTTTCTCTAAAATGAGTTTATTTAAGGTCTTCAAAAGTAACGTAAGTTAGCTTAGTCATTTCGGTAGCCAATGTAGCCTTCTCAATCTAGCCATAATGTCTAAGACAGGTTTGGGAGGTTACATTTAGTGGTATCAGAGCCTTGGTTCAAAACCTTAGACTGATTTCTGATTTTTAAAAATGAGTCTGCATGCATACATACATGAAAAAGGGGTGTTTGGGGAAAAAGAAGCCACGATGAATTTTGAAAATGATATTATACAAAGAAAAACAGGTCTGAGACTCCGATGCCGGTTGCTATAGAAAAGATACTGTTAAGTTATAGGTAAACACTTGAGGTGTATTATTGTAGACATAGAAGTGAAATAGTTAGTATTTAATTTTTCTTTGAAACTATAAGATAGGAAACTGAAAATTGATTGAAGTTAGCTAGTGATTTTTTTTTTCTGAAATTGTAGATCAAATTTAAGATCGTAGGATACATAATGAACAATAGTAGAATGAGGAACCATGGGGCTCAACATCAAGCTACCAAGTTGAGTCATTTTTTTCAAGAAATTGTGCCTAACCTTGAGATGAATGACATCGTGATTGCACCTACTTCTAAAGGTGAAAACCAGGAGGTTGGGGATGATGCAGTGTCCCAAGTGATATTGGGAGTCTTAGAAAATATTTTTAAGATAATGGTTGAAAGGACTAATATGGAGGGAGAAAGTAAACGCTTAGAGTGCAAGAGAAAGGAAAAGATTAAAGTTTGAAAAATGAGAGAGTCTGCTTCCACTTGTCCAAATCTACGACATTTAAAAAGGGCCAGAGGAGCTAGACCTCAATGAAATGTTGTAGTAGTTATTACTGGAGAAACTATTAGATCAGCTAAGGTTCCAAATTGTAGATATTGTGGTAAGCGTAATCCAGTAGAGTTTTTGTTAAAGAGGAATCTATTAGTAACGTTTCCATAATTAGATCTGCATGATATATGTTGGGAATTTAAGGAGACGCATTGTCTAGAAGTGTGTTGGAATCAAAGTTGCGCAACGAAAGCTTGGTGGCCCAGTTTGAAGGAAAATGAGTAACAGATTTTGTGACTAGGAAAATTTTGAGGAAGAAATTCCTTTAAGGAGGGGAGAATTGTAACATCCCAAAAATCGGGGGTTAGTAGAATCGAATTTGTGAATCGAGAGAGAGTGGTCATGCCTTAATTTTTTAGATTATCTATGCATTTTTAGGAAATAATGAGGTATTGGTTTGTTGGATAAATGTTAGTGAAACGTTCCTTGAAACCCAAGTTCAAATCCTTTCTCTCGCATCATTTTTATTATTTTGCAAAATTTACCTTAAACCCTAGTATGGGACATGCCTTGTTTTTAAAATAAATATTGCAAAATTATTTCAAGAATGAGGAAAAAGCCTAATGGTGAAAAGAAATATTAGAAAGTAGGAAAATTAAATGAGGTCCCAAGTTTGAATTCTTTCTCTTGCAAAATAATTACATTTTGCAAAATCCATTGTTTTTTTTTTTTTAATGTGTGCCATCCATACCTTTGAACCCTAAGTATAAATACAACTTTTTATTGTATTTTCTAGCCTTCAATTCAATTTTCCCTACCCTAGCCATTCACCATCTTCCTCTCTCTTTTCTCTTCAATGTTCCTTTTTTCTCCCATTGTTGTCGTCGCCTACACCTCCCATTTTTTATAATTTCATTTTTAAATATTAAAATTTGAATTTCGAGGCAATGTCGATTACAGAATCAAAGATAAAGTACAAATTTTTAAGAGGTTAAAATGGAAATTTATCATGTGATGCATAACAAAGTTCTCGTGTTTTATGATTTTTTTAAATTTTATTTTTAAATATTAAAATTCAAATTTCGAGGCCAAGTCAATTATAGAACCAGAGATAAAGTATAAATTTTTAAAAGGATAAAATGGAAATTTACAATGTGATGCATAGCGAAGTTCTCGTCTGTTATGATTGTTCTCAATTTCATTTTTAAATATTGAAACTCGAATTTTGATGCGAAGTCCATTACGGAATTAAAGATAAAATATAAATTTTTAAGTGGTTAAAATGGAAATATATAATGTGATGCATAGAAAACTAATTGTGTTTTTCGGTTTTTTTAATTTTATTTTTAAATATTAAAATTCGAAATTCGAGGCAACGTCGGTTACAAAATCAAAGATAGAGTATAAATTTTTAAGAGGTTAAGATGGAAAGTTATCATGTGATGCATAGAAAACTTATTGTGTTTTATGATTTTTTTAATTTCATTTTTAGATGTTAAAATTCGAATGTCGAGGCAAAGTCAGTTACATAATCAAAGATAAAGTATAAATTTTTAAGAGATTAAAATGGAAATTGACAATGTGATACATAACGAAGTTTGTGTCTTATGATTGTTTTTAATATATTTTTAAATATTGAGACATGATCTTTGAGGCGAACTCCATTACGCAATTAAAGATAAAGTATAAATTTGTAAGTGGTTAAAATGGAAATTCACCTTGTGATGCATAGAAAACTTCTCGTGTTTTATGATGTTTTATAAATTTATTTTTAAATATTAAAATTTGAATTTCGAGGCAACGTTGGTTTCAGAATCAAAGATAAAGTATAAAATTCTAAGAGGTTAAAAAGGAAATTTATCATGTGATGCATAGAAAACTTCTCGTGTTTTATGATTATTTTAATTTCATTTTTAAATATTAAAATTCAAATTCCAAGGCCAAGTTCGTTACAGAATCAAAGATAAAGTATAAATTTTTAAGACGTTAAAATGGATATTTACCATGTGATGCTTAGCGAAGTTCTCGTGTCTTATAATCTTTTGACTTTCATTTTTAAATATTGACACTCGAATTTTGAGTCGAAGTCCATTACGGAATTATAGATAAGAATATAAACTTTTAAGAGGTTAAAATGGAAATTTACCATGTGATGCATAGAAAACTAATTGTGTTTTGCACTTTTTTAATTTTACTTTTAAATATTAAAATTTGAGTTTCGAGACAAGGTCAGTTACAAAATAAAAGTTAAAGTATAAATTTTTAAGAGGTTATGATGGAAATTATCATGTGATGCATAGCAAACTTTTCGTATTTTATTATTTTTTAAATTTCATTTTTAAATATTAAATTTTGAATTTTGAGGCAAAGTCGGATAATGAATCAAAGATAAAGTATACATTTTTAAGAGGTTAAAATGGAAATTTACAATGTGATGCATAGCGAAATTCTCATGTCTTATGATTGCTTTTAATTTAGTTTTAAATATTGAAACTCAAATTTTGAGGTGAAGTCTATTATTGAATTAAAGATAAAGTGTAAATTTCTAAATGGTTAAAATGGAAATTTTCAATATGATGCATAGCGAAGTTCTCGTGTCTAATGATTCTCTTTAATTTCATTTTTAAATATTGAAACTCGAATTTTGAGGCCAATTAAGTTATAGAATCAAAGATTAAAGTATAAATTTTTAAGAGGTTAAAATGGAAATTTACAATGTGATGCTTAACAAAGTTTTTGTGTCTTATGATTGTTTTTAATTATTTTGAATTATTGAAACTCGAATTTTGAGGTGAAGTCCATTATGGAATTAAAGATAAAGTGGAAATTTCTAAGTGGATAAAATGGAAAATTTCAATGTGATGCATAACAAAGTTCTCATGTCTTATGATTCTCTTTTATTTCATTTTTAAATTTTGAAACTCGAATTTCAAGGCGAAGTCGGCTACAGAATTAAAGATAAAGTATAAATTTTTAATAGGTAAAATGGAAATTTACCATATGATGCATAGCAAAGTTCTTGTGTTTTATGAGTTTTTTAATTTCATTTTTAAATATTAAAATTTGAATTTCAAGACCAAGTCGATTATAGAATCAAAGATAAAGTATAAATTTGTAGGAGGTTAAAATGGATATTTACAATGCGATGCGTAGCGAAGTTCTCGTGTCTTATGATTCTTTTTAATTTCATTTTTAAATATTGAAACTTGAATTTTGAGGCGAAGTCCAGTACAGAATCAAAGATAAAGTATAAATTTTTGATAGGTTAAAATGGAAATTTACCATGTGATGCATTGCAAAATTCTCGTATTTTATGATTTTTTTTAAAATTTCATTTTTAAATATTAAAATTTGAATTTCGAGGTGAAGTCGGTTATAGAATCAAAGATAAAGTACAAATTTTTAAGAGGTTAAAATGGAAATTTACCATGTGATGCATAGTGAAGTTCTCGTGTCTTATGATTCTTTTTAATTTCATTTTTAAATATTGAAACTCGAATTTTGAGTCGAAGTCCGTTACTGAATTATAAATAATGTATAAACTTTTAAGAGGTTAAAATGAAAATTTACCATGTGATGCATAGAAAACAATTTGTGTTTTGTGCTTTTTTTAATTTTATTTTTAAATATTAAAATTCAAAATTTGTGGCAACGTCGATTACAGAATAAAAGATAAAGTATAAATTTTTAAGAGGTTAAAATGGAAATTTATCATGTGATGCATAGCATACTTCTCGTGTTTTATGATTTTTTTTAATTTCATTTTTAAATATTAAATTTTGAATTTCAAGGCCAAGTCGATTACAGAATTAAAGATAAAGTATTAATAAGCCATAAAAGTAAAATGTTTTTAATCCCATTCTTGATGCATTTTTGGATGATTTATTATGTAAATTAGTGAATTTGATGCTTCTAATCCTTTAAATTCATGTTTCTATGCTTAGGTCAGCCTAGGGGAGCGAAAAGAACGAAAAACAAGCCAAAATCGAGCAAAAAGAGCTGTTTTTAGCATCCACACGGCTTGAGCATTTTCACACGGGCTGGCCACACGCCCATGTGTCAGCTCATGTCGATTTCGCACCTTGTTTCCCTTCTACACGATAAAACCCAATTTTTAGGGTTTCTGAGCATTCTAAAGTTTATAAATACATATTAGAAGAGGACCTAAGGAGCACGTAGAGACGATTGAAGAAATTACTCGAAGAACACCATTGGAGCCAACTCAAAAGCGGATCTCCTTCAAGATTGAAGATCTCCTTTTAACTTCTTTTGAAGTTTATTTGAATTTATTTATGTCTCGTAGTTTTTCTGATTTCGAGATGTTTTCTTTTCAGATTATGAACTAAATTCCCTAGATACCTAGGGAAGATGAAACCTATGATGAATTTTATTATTTGATTTTTGAATTACATGATAAATACTTGATTCTTGTTCTCAATTATGTATGTTTATTTCGTGTTTTAATATTTTAGGGATATTAATTAATGTTTAATGTTCTTATTTCAGTGGAGCAAAAGTCCCTGTTTAAGAGTAGATCTAGCATAACTGAGTGGAGTTGCATGCAATCCTAGAAATAGGACAACATAAATCTACTGGATTAGAGTCAAATCTAATAGGGGAATCCATAGATCGAGCTAATGCGACAATAGGGGTTTTAATTAGAAAGATATTTCAATTAATCAACCTAGAGTCAGTTGTTCTTACTCTCAAAAGAGATATTAACATAATTTAGGGATTTCTACAGATCAAGACACAAGTGAATAAATAGTTTAATTCAATTTCAGAATAATAGGTTAAGTCTAGGTGGATTCTTTCCTGGGTATTGTCTATCTTATTGGTTTTATTTGATTATTTTCTTAATTCATTCTTTGTTGCATTCTTAGTAATTAGTTTAGTTAATTTTAAATTAAAAGCAATCACCCCATTTTATCAGCTAAATAATAGAAAAAACAGTAATTACTACTACTTTTAGTCCTCGTGGATACGATATTCCCTACTCACCATAGCTATACTATTGTTCGATAGGTGCTCTTGCCTTTTTCGTAATTATAGTTAGTTTAGTTACCATCAAGTATAAATTTTTAAGAGGTTAAAATGGAAATTTACAATGTGATGCATAGCGAAATTCTCGTGTCTTTTGATTTTTTTTAATTTATTTTTAAATATTGAAACTCGAATTTTGAGGCAAACTCCGTTACGGAATTAAAGATAAAGTTTAAATTTTTAAGTGGTTAAAATGGAAATTTACCTTGTGTTGCATAGAAAACTTCTATTGTTTTATGAATTTTTATAATTTCATTTTTAAATATAAAAATTCAAATTTCAAGGCAATATCAGTTACAGAATCAAATATAAAGCTTAAATTTTTAAGAGGTTAAAATGGAAATTTACCATGTGATGCATATTGCATAGCAAACTTCTTGTGATTTATGATTTTTTTAATTTCATTTTTAAATGTTAAAATTCGATTTTCTAGGCAAAGTCGGTTACAAAATCAAAGATACTGTATAATTTTTTAAGAGACTAAGATGGAAATTTACAATGTGATGCATAGCGAAGTTCTCGTGTCTTATGAATCTTTTTAATTACATTTTTAAATATTAAAACTCGAATTTTGAGTCGAAGTCCGTTACGGAATTATAGATAAAGTATAAACTTTTAAGAGGTTAAAATGGAAATTTACCTTGTGATGCATAGAAAACTAATTGTGTTTTGTGCTTTTTTAATTTTATTTTTAAATATTAAAATTCAAGTTTCGAGGCAACGTCGGTTACAAAATCAAAGATAAAGTATAAATTTATAAGAGGTTAAAAAGGAAGTTTACCATGTGATGCATAGCCAAGTTCTCATGTCTTATGAGTATTTTTAATTTCATTTTTAAATATTGAAACTCAAATTTTGAGAAAATGTTTGTTACGGAATTATAGATAAAGTATATATTTTTAAGAGGTTAAAATGGAAATTTACCATGTGATGCATAGAAAACTTCTTGTGTTTTATGCTTTTTTTTTTAAATTTCATTTTTAAATATTAAAATTCGAATTTTAAGTCAACGTCGATTACAGAATCAAAGATAAAGTATCAATTTTAAAGAGGTTAAAATAAAAATTTATCATGTGATGCATAGCAAGCTTCTCGTGTTATATGATTTTCTAATTTTATTTTTAAATATTAAAATTTGAATTTCGACACCCAATCTAATAGAGAATCAAAGTTAGAGTATAAATTTTTAAGAGGTTAAAATGGAAACTTACAATGTGATGAATAGCTAAGTTCTCGTGTCTTATGATTGTTTTAAATTTATTTTAAGATTTTGAAACTCGAATTTTCAGGCGAACTCCGTTACGAAATTAAAGTTAAAGTATAAATTTTTAATTGGTTAAAATAGAAATTTACCATGTAATGCATATAAAACTTCTCGTGTTTTATGATTTTTTGTAATTTCATTTTTAAATATTAAAATTTGAATTTTGAGGCAACGTCGGTTAAAGAATAAGAAATAAAGTTTGAAGTTTTAAAAGGTTAAAATGGAAATTTATCATGGGATACATAGCAAAGTTCTCGTGTTTTATGATTTTTTTTAATTTCATTTTTAAATATTAAAATTCGAATTTCAAAGCCAAGTCAATTTGAGAATCAAAGATAAAGTATAAATTTTTAAGAGGTTAAAATGGAAATTTACAATGTGATGCATAGCGAAGTTATCGTGTCTTATGATTCTTTTTAATTTCATTTTTTAAATATTGAAACCCCAATTTGACTCGAAGTCCGATACGGAATTATAAATAAAGTATAAACTTTTAAGAGGTTAAAATAGAAATTTACCATGTGATGCATAGAAAACTATTAGTGTTTTGCTCTTTTTTTTAATTTTATTTTTAAATATTAAAATTCGAGTTTGGAGGCAACGTCGGTTACAGAATCAAATATAAAATATAAATTTTTAAGAGGTTAAAAAGGAAATTTACCATATGATGCATAGCAAAGTTCTCGTGTTTTATGATATTTTTTAATTTTATTTTTAAATATTAAAATTTAAATTTCTAGGCAATGTCGATTACAGAATCAAAGATTAAGTATAAATTTTTAGGAGGTTAAAATAGAAATTTACCATGTGATGCATACCGAAGTTCTTGTGTCTTATGATTCTTTTGAATTTCATTTTGAAAAATTGAAATTCGAAATTTGAGTTGAAGTCTATTGCAATTATGGATAGAGTATAAACTTTTAAGAGGTTAAAACGGAAATTTATCATGTGATGCATAGAAAAGTAATTGTGTTTTGCACTTTTTTTAATTTTATTTTTAAATATTAAAATTTGAGTTTCGAGGCATCATCAGTTACAGAATAAAAGTTAAAGTATAAATTTTTAAGAGGTTAAGATAGAAATTTATCATGTGATGCATAGCAAAATTTTCGTGTTTTATGATTTCTTATATTTCATTTTTAAATATTAAAATTCAAACTTCGAGGCAAAGTCAATTACGGAAGGTAAAGTATACAATTTTAAGAGTTTTAAATGGAAATTTACAATATGATGCATAGTGGAATTCTCGTGTCTTATGATTGTTTTTAATTTATTTTTAAATATTGAAACTTGAACTTTGAGGCTAACTTCGTTACGGAATTAAAGATAAAGTATAAATTTGTAAGAGGTTAAAATGGATATTTAAAATGGATTTTTTTTAATTTCACTTTTAAATATTAAAATTTGAATTTCAAGGTCAAGTCAATTATAGAATCGAATATAAAGTATAAATTTTTAAGAGGTTAAAGCGGAAATTTACCATGTGATGCATAGAAAACTTCTTGTGTTTTATGCTTTTTTTTTAATTTCATTTTTAAATATTAAAATTCGAATTTCAAGGTAACGTCGGTAACAGAATCAAAGATAGAGTATAAATTTTAAAGAGGCTAAAATGGAAATTTATCATGTGATGTATAGCAAGCTACTCGTATTTTATGACTTTTTAATTTGATTTTTAAATATTAAAATTTGAATTTCGAGGCCAAGTCAGTTAGAGAATCAAAGATAAAGTATAAATTTTTAAGAGGTTAAAATGGAAATTTACAATGTAATGCATAGCGAAGTTCTCGTGTCTTATGATTGTTTTCAATTTATTTTAAGATTTTGAAACTCAAACTTTGACGCAAACTCCATTACGGAATTAAAGATAAAAGTATAAATTTTTAAGTGGTTAAAATTCTCTTGTTTTATGATTGTTTATAATTTCATTTTTAAATATTAAAATTTGAATTTCGAGGCAACGTTGGTTACAGAATCAAATATAAAGTATAAAATTTTTAAGAGGTTAAAATGGAATTTTACCATATGGTGCATAGCGAAGTTCTCAAGTCTTATGATTCTTTTTAATTTCATTTTTAAGTATTGAAACTCAAATTTTGAGTCAAAGTCCGTTACGGAATTATAGATAAAGTATAAACTTTTAAGAGGTTAAAATAGAAATTTATCATGAGATGCATAGAAAACTACTTGTGTTTTGCACTTTTTTTAATTTTATTTTAAAATATTAAAATTCAAATTTTGAGGCAGCTTCGATTATAGAATAAAAGATAAAGTATAAATTTTTAAGAGGTTAAAATAGAAATTTATCATGTGATACATTGCAAACTTCTTGTGCTTTATGATTTTTTTAATTTCATTTTTAAATATTAAAATTTGAATTTCGAGGCCAAGTCGGTTATAGAATCAAAGATAAAGTATTAATTTTTAAGAGGTTAAAATAGAAATTTACAATGTGATTCATAGAGAAATTCTTGTGTCTTATGATTTTTTAATTTATTTTTAAATTTTGAAACTCAAATTTTGAGGCGAACTCCGTCATGGAATTAAAGATAAAGTATAAATTTTTAAGTGGTTAAAATGACAATTTACCTTCTGATGCATAGAAAACTTCTTTTGTTTTATGATTTTTTATAATTTCATTTTTAAACATTACAATTTGAATTTCGAGGCGACGTCTGTTACAAAATCAAATATAAAGTATAAATTTTTAAGAGGTGAAAATGAAAATTTACCATGTGATGCATAGCATACTTCTCGTGATTTATGATTGTTTTAATTTAATTTTTAAATATTAAAATTTGATTTTCTAGGCAAAGTCGGTTACGAAATCAAAGACACAGTATAAATTTTTAAGAGATTAAGATGGAAATTTACAATGTGTTGCATAGCGAAGTTCTAGCGTCTTGTGAATCTTTTTAATTTTATTTTTAAATATTGAAACTCAAATTTTGAGTTTAAGTCCGTTACGGAATTATATATAAAGTATAAACTTTTAAGAGGTTAAAATGGAAACTTACCATGTGATGCATAGAAAACTAATTGTGTTTTGCACTTTTTGTAATTTTATTTTTAAATATTAAAATTCGAGTTTTAAGGCAACATCAGTTACAAAATCAAAGATAAAGTATAAATTTTTAGGAGGTTAAAAAGGAAATTTACCATGTGATGCATAGTGATGTTCTCGTGTCTTATGAATCTTTTTAATTTCATTTTTAAATATTGAAACTAGAATTTTGAGGCAAAGTTCGTTACGAAATTATAGATAAAGTATATATTTTTAAGAGGTTAAAATGGAAATTTACCACGTGACGCATAGAAAACTTCTTGTGTTCTATGCTTTTTTTATTTATTTCATTTTTAAATATTAAAATTCGAATTTCAAGGCAATGTCGATTATAGTATCAAAGATAAAGTATAAATTTTAAAGAGGCTAAAATAGAAATTTATCATATGATGCATAGCAAGCTTCTCGTGTTTTATGATTTTTTTAATTTGATTTTTAAATATTAAAATTCGAAATTCAAGGCAACGTTGGTTACAAAATCAAATATAAAGTACAAATTTTTAAGAGGTTAAAATGAAAATTTATAATGTGATGCATAGCGAAGTTCTCGTGGCTTATGATTGTTTTTAATTTATTTTAAGATTTTGAAACTCGAATTCTGAGGCAAACTCCGTTACGGAATTAAAGATAAAGTATAAATTTTTAAGTGGTTAAAATTGAAATTTACCATGTGATGCATAGAAAACTTCTCATGTTTTATGATTTTTTATAATATCATTTTAAAATTTTAAAATTCGAATTTCGAGGCAACGTCGGTTACAGAATGAAATATAAAGTATAAATTTTTAAGTGGTTAAAATGGAAATTTACCATGTGATGCATAGCAAACTTCTCGTGATTTATGATTTTTTTTAATTTCATTTTTAAATATTAAAATTTGATTTTCTAGGCGAAGTTGGTTACAGAATCAAATATACAATATAAATTTTTAAGAGGGTAATATGGAAATTTACAATGTGATGCATAGCGAAGTTCTTGTGTCTTATTAATCTTTTTAATTTCATTTTTAAATATTGATACTCAAATTTCGAGGCGAAGTCCGTTACAGAATCAAAGATAAAATATAAATTTTTAAGAGGTTAAATTAGAAATTTACCATGTGATGCGTAGAAAACTAATTGTGTTTTGCGCTTTTTTTAATTTTATTTTTAAATATTAAAATTCGAGTTTTAAGGCAACGTCAGTTACAGAGTCAAAGATAGAGTATAAATTTTTAAGAGGCTAGAAAGGAAGTTTACCATGTGATGCATAGCGCTGTTCTCCTGTCTTATGAGTCTTTTTAATTTCATTTTTAAATATTGGAACTCGAATTTTGGGGCAAAGTTCATTACGGAATTATAGATAAAGTATATATTTTTAAGAGGTTAAAATGAAAATTTACCATGTGATGCGTAGAAAACTTCTTGTGTTTTATCCTCTTTTTTTTTTTTAATTTCATTTTTAAATATTAAAATTAAAATTTGAAGGCAACGCCGGTTACAGAATCAAAGATAAAGTATAAATTTTAAAGATGTTAAAATAGAAATTTATCATGTGATGCATAGCAAGCTTCTCGTGTTATATGATTTTTTAATTTGATTTTTAAATATTAAAACTCGAATTTCGAGGCCAAGTTAGTTAGAGAATCAAAGATAGAATATAATTTTTTAATAGGTTAAAATGGAAATTTATAATGTGATGCATAGCGAAGTTCTCTTGTTTTATGATTGTTTTTAATTTATTTTTAGATTTTGAAACTCGAATTTTGAGGCGAACTGTTACTGAATTAAAGATAAAGTATAAATTTTTAAGTGGTTAAAATGGAAATTTACCATGGGATGTATATAAAACTTCTCGTGTTTTATGATATTTTTATAATTTCATTTTTAAATAGTAAAATTCGAATTTCGAGGCAACGCTGGTTACAGAATCAAAGATAAAGTATAAATTTTAAGTGGTTAAAATAGAAATTTATCATGTGATGCATAGCATAGTTCTCGTGTTTTATGATTTTTTTTTAATTTCATTTTTAAGTATTAAAATTCAAATTTTGAGGCCAAGTCGATTACAAAATCAAAGATAAAGTATAAATTTTTAAGAGGTTAAAATGGAAATTTACAATGTGATGCATGGCGAAGTTCTCGTCTGTTATGATTGTTTTCAATTTCATTTTTGAATATTGAAACTCGAATTTTGAGGTGAAGCCCGTTACTGAATGAAAGAAAAAATATAAAATTTTAAGTGGTTAAAATGAAAATTTACAATGTGATGCATGGAAAACTAAATGTGTTTTGCATTTTTTTTTTAATTTTATTTTTAAATGTTAAAATTTGAAATTCGAGGCAACCTCGATTACAGAATTAAAGATAAAATATAAATTTTTAAGAGGTATAGATGGAAGTTTATCATGTGATGTATAGCAAATTTGTCGTGTTTTATGATTTTTTTTAATTTCATTTTTAGATATTAAAATTCGAATGTCAAGGTAGAGTCAGTTACAAAATCAAAGATAAAGTATAAATTTTTAGGAGGTTAAAATGAAAATTTATAATGTGATGCATAGCGAAGTTCTCGTGTCTTATAATTGTTTTTAATATATTTTTAAATATTGAAATTGGCAAACTCCGTTGTGAATATAAATTTTTATAAATTCATATTTAAATATGAAAACTCGAATTTTAAGGTAAAATCAATTATGAAATTAAAGATAAAATATAAATTTTTAAGAGGTTACCATCATATTAGTTTAAAAGGGTTATGAAGTAGTATCATTATTGTTAGTGGGTGAAAGCCACCGCCTGCCGCTTATCTAAATCGCTGCTCAAATGATCAAATTGGTTAGTAACATTACTGAACTATTGAAATTAAGTTTTGAATTTCGTTAAAAATATTGCAGTAATCCATTAAATCAAATGATGAGGAACATCATTTACTTATGATTCTTTCTATCCATTCAACACTATTCTAAAATAATTGTTATGAGAAATGATTAAAAATAGTAATGATTCCATTCTCAAAATAGTAAACTTCTGTAAAAAATGGGAACTTTGTATCTGAAAATGTGAAAGATGGTTTCTTTTACCTTTCCTCTTTTAGCTGCTGCAATTCTATAACTTCTAATTAAAGATTTTTTTTCTTTTGAGGGTAAAAAAGAGAAAAGAAAATAAAGTTTAGTTATAAGCTTAAGCTTGAAGGCACAAAAGATTATAAACTGAAGTGGTAAAAATTATATTGATGATATAAAGTAACCATGGTTAAAGGGTTTATAGAGTCCGGAAAACCCGGAAGGCTAACCACAGTTTGTTTTTAGAGTTAGGGTGGGGGGATTGCTATATAAGCAGAGAAGGATGCCAGAGCAGCCATCACCTCACTTCAGAAAAGCTTACATGTTTACTTTCTGTTAAAACCCAGTTTTCTTTTCCTTATGCTTCATTGATCCCATGAAAATTTGTCCTCTTTTTGTGTAAGTTCCTTGGCTTTTGAGCAAACGCAAATCTTTTTACTCTTTTAAAGCTGCTTGTTCTATGTTTAAAGAAATGTTGGTTTTCTTACTATGAAGCAAAGGAAAGATACTAAGGGTAACTTTATGGGGTTTTTGTTATTATGAATGGAAATGTTAGATCTCATTTAACTTTGTTTATGTTTTCTCTCTCTTTTTTTTTTTTGGGTTTTCTATTTGGGATTTGATTTTTCTTTTTAATTTATCTTTCCAATTTGGAAATATGATATTTTTTGCTTTCCCCTTTTTGTTTTTCCCTATTTTGACCATGGTTATCACCATCACCAAGGTTTGAACATGGCTAGATCTTAATTATGAGAAAGCTTTTGAAAGGTGTTCCATTTAGCATTGATCTTTGTGGGGGGNGGGGTGTTAGCTTTTTAGGCTGCCAAGTCCCAATTCTCATGTTGGATTCTTTTAATTTGAAAATCACATACTATGATTTGATCTTTTCAATTTCTTTGATATTTTAATATTCATGGCAATATGGTTGGAATGAAACTCTTTATTTAAACCTTTGATCATCAATTTGTTTATCTTTGAGGTTGTATTCATGTGAGTTTTGTGAATTAAAAGCTTGATTACCTTCTTTTGTTTTTTGCATTGAATTTATATTCAATGAATGCTATTCTAATGGAGGTTTTATGTTTCCAGGTCATATATATCTGCAAGAGAGTGACATCATTTATATCCTTAACTAGTTCATATAATCATTTGTTCGAATAAACATAGCTTAATCTTGATACAAAAGAATGGGTCTCTCAAGTCTCCCAGCCCCATCAGAAGGAGTGCTATGTGTACTCTTGGTAAACACAGCTTTATCCATATCTATGGTTAAAGGCATAATTCGATCAATCCTTCACGTTGTCGGTATCCATCTCTCCTCCTCCTCGTCCTCCTCGTCATCATCATCATCACCGCCATCCTCGGATCTTATTGAAATCCCTGCGGTGTCATTCGACATCAGCATCGGTAATGCTGATAGTTACATTAAAGAGTTCCGGAGCAGGATGCCATCGACCCGGTACGATGCGGTATGTAGCGGCAGTCAACCGGAGCATGACTGTTCAGTTTGCCTGACTAGGTTCGAGCCAGAATCAGAGATTAACCGCTTGTCCTGCGGTCATCTGTTTCACAAGGTATGCTTGGAAAAGTGGTTGAACTATTGGAATGTCACATGCCCTCTTTGCAGGAATGCTCTGCTGCCCGAAGACGATCCGGCCTACTTTTGGTGAGCATGCGGAGATTTTCGAATTTTCCATGTACAGCGCGTTTATTGTACAGGTATTTAAATGAAACGATGCCGCCCTCGGATTAGCGTTAAGCGGAGTGTGGTTATTACCCGCGAGATGTGGTGATGTTTTTGTTACTGAATGTACATATACTTTTTTCAGGGTTTCTGAAGTTGTATGCTCATCTCACTTATGTTCGGTTCATCCAGATTTTGTTACGTCTCCTTTTTTCGATTAGTGGAATCAAAATCTGCTGACAGACAGGATTACTGCCTTGTAATGGCTGTAGCTGTTGTTGTGTAATATGATAATGTCAGGTTTCCGATGTTATATTTTTATGGTATCTCTTGCAATTTATGTTTTATATGGTGCTATGAAGTGGACAAAAGGTTGAGCTGAGCCATCACTCTTATTAACAGTAGAGAAAAAACAGTTATGTCACACGTTTGGGTACAACCTACATTCATGCCTAATTTTGGGCAGTGGAAAGAGCCTGGAGATGTTTGGTCTTTCAGGCTTAGAAAACCACCATTTTTCAACTCTTAGCCTTGCCTTCCATCTCCAAAGTTTTCAGTCTCGTACATCTTTCAAGGGAAAGAGCAGGTTGTACAGTTTTTTTTCTCAAACATTTGAAGACACTTAATTGGATTTTTTCATGGGATAAAAGAGAGGGTTTGATTTTATTCTGAAAGAAATTGTGTTCAAAATCGGAACATGAAACAGAAGCCAAAAAAA
>JABFAF010279621.1:4833-25423 GCA_013677275.1 Gossypium schwendimanii | reverse complement strand
GGATTGATATTGTGATTGAAAATTTGTATTTGATTGGTTTCAATTTAAGCATGATTTGGGTGCTAATTTGCTCATCGTTTTATTAACATTCACCGAGCATTTTAAGCTCACACCCTCACATTCGTGCAATTAACTGGCGAGATTGAGGAGCTGAGGATTCGAGCAAGAGAGTTTCAAGAGATTAAGGCTCGGTAGAAATTTAGTTACACATTTTAGAGATGTTAATCGGGCATTGTGGAACTACCGTGACTTAGTTTAATTTTGGCTGTAATTAGACTTGGACATTGGAAATTTTTAATTTTGGATGGTTTTATAATATCATATATGTATGTTTGAGTTTGATTAATGAATAATTTACGGTGTATTGTTGCTTGATAACAAGGTGTGTGAGACATGATGTTTATGCTAACCATTGTTTAAATGAAGCTTCTATGGAGTGGTTTACTAGCGACTAAGGTGCGCCACTTGTTTGAATTAATCGGTGGGTGATATGGATGAAATTGAATATTTAATTCTATTTAATTGAGGCTTAATTGGTGTTAATAAATTCAATTGAAGGTGTATGAATATGTATGATATTTACTTGTGGCTAAATTAGGTTTAATTGCCCATTAAAATACTCAAATCGGGTTTAAAATTGAATTTTTCACACAAAAAATGTAGTGGACTATTGCGGGTTTGAATTCTGGTCTTTTTAAATTGGTTCTCTAGTCCGTTTAAATTACAAATTAGTTATGTAACTTGATAACTCTAATTAGAGTCTTAAATGATAAGGAAACTTGATAAAATTTTAGGATTAGACTTGTAATTGATAAAATTTGTTAGAAACGTACTCAATTTAATATTCGGGTATAGTACTGATAGTTTGAAATTATTACGATTTAGTCTTTAGTGATAAAACTTGAATTAGACATAGAAAATAAACTCGGATTAAGCTAAAATTTTTAGGGCTTACATAAATTGACTAAAAGATGGTTGGTAAATGTATAGATCTAAATTCGAGTTAGTTTAGCCATAGGTGGTAAAATAACAAAAATGCCCTTAGGTGAAATTACCTATAAAAAGCTTAAAATTGGTTCACAAATTGCTTTCGCATTAAGAAATAACTAATAAATGGATAAGATTAAGGTGTTATAAGGTCGAGGTGTGTCTTCAGAGGTTGTTAGCTGGAGAGTCACTTAGGTGGCTAATGTAACGCTTCGAATTCGGGTCGATTCGTCTCGGGGATCAAAAATTTTGGCATTGTGTATACTTGATCGACAATTCACATGTCATATTCACATGCGACAAGTTTTTAGTGCCATTGTCGGGGATTGAAAATTTGGTGAAATTTGGTTTTGTTGTTTTACTAATTCCATTATTTTTATTTAACTTAGTTATTTTTAATTTCTATAGGTTTGTCATTAGTGCATGAGAAGAGGTATTCCTATTAACGAAGAGTATCCTTTTGACCCAGAGATCGAGAGAACTTTACAAAAAAGGAGAAGAGATGTGCGTAACATGGCTAGGGATGAGAATGATCCTAGTCTGAATGATCCATTAAATCCAAATGGTCTGAATGATCCATTAAATCCAAATGTCCAAGACAAACCAATTCGGGAACATTTTGTTCCAATTTTGGATGATTTGAATCCAGGAATAGTCAGACCACACATACAAGCTCAACAATTTAAATTGAAACCAACAATGTTTCAGATGCTGGAAACTGTTGGACAGTTTAGTGGGTTGCCAAATATGGATCCAAGACTGCACTTAAGGCTTTTTCTAGAGGTCTGTGACTCATTTAGACAACAGGGTGTTCCTGAAGATGCCTTGCGACTTAAATTGTTTTTATATTCCTTGAGAGATCGAGCAAGACTGTGGCTTAATGCTTTGCCGTTGAGGACTGTGGCATCATGGAATAACCTTTTTCAGAGGTTTTTGTACGATATAATCAGCGAGACATGAATGCTAAGCTTCGAAATAACAAAACATCTTTTTGGCAATCAGAAGATGAAACACTGTATGAAGCTTGGGAAAGATTTAAAGAATTACTGTAGAAATGTCTAATGCAGGGGTTTCAGCATTGGACTCAGATTGAGATGTTTTATAATGGATTGAATGCACATACAATTATGGTAGTTGATGCTTCTGCTAGTGGTACTTTTTTGGATAAATCTTATAAAGAAGCTTATGAGATTTTGGAACGGATTGCCAACAATGATTATCAATATCCTACCACACTAGTTGGGGCTGACAAAAGAACTGCTGGCAACATGGAACTTGATGGAATCACTTTATTGATTGCCTAGGTATTATCTTTAACTAATATAATCAAAACAATGTAGAGGCCAACTATAGTTCAGGAGATGAAATCAACTAAGCTATCATGTGTTTATTGTGGCAAAGATCATGTGTTTGATGAATGCCCATCGAACCTAGCATCTGTGTGTTACATGGGTAATTTCAATCAAAATAATAACCCTTATTCGAACACCTACAATCCAAGATGGATGCAACATTTAAACTTAGTTGGAATAATCAAGGTGCAGGGAATTTTAACAATGTTACAAGACAAAATTGCATTAGTGCACTGCCTGGTTATACTCAACCTATGTCGAGGTAGAATGCCGAACAAGGTCAGGCATCAGTTTCTTCATCACCATCACGTATTGAAGATTTGTTGAAAGAGTATATGGCCAAGAATTATGTTGTGATCCAGAGTCAAGTTGCATCCTTTCGGGCTCTTGAGAATCAAGTGGGGCAGATAGCAAATGGTTTAAATTTGAGACCTCAAGGAGCTTTGCCAAGTGATACCGAGAAGTTGAGATCATAAGGGAAGGTGCGTTATAAGACAATCACTCTCAGAAGTGGGACTCAGGTGAATGAATTTCTTAAAGATGCCATTGCAGAAGAGGGAAATTCAGAGTGAAACCATGGAAAGATTTCAGAAACATTTGAAAATCACACTACATCTGGAAAAGCTAAACAACAGACTGATGTAGCGAAATCAGATCATTTTATCGATGGAAATGCTATAGCAAAATAGCATCAACAATCTGAAGGACAGCCACCTCCACCATTTCCTCAACGTTTTCATATTTGTAAATAAGAGGCCTACTGTTAAAGAAGCATAGATTAGGAGAATTTGAGACTGTTGCTCTCATTGAAGGGTGAATAGAGATGTTGACGAATAAATTACCTCCAAAGTAGAAAGAACTGGGGAGTTTCCCTATCCCTTTCAAGAAGCTAGGAATTGGGAAAGCAAGACCTACTATGATCGATCCTACGCACATCCAGAAGGTAAAATTGAAAACGTACAGGTAAGAGTAGACAAGTTTATTTTTCCGACAAATTTTCTTATTTTAGAATGTGAAGCTGACCATGTTGTGCCGATTATTCTTGGAAGATATTTTCTTGCTACATGTAGGACTTGGATTGATGTGTAGAAAGGTGAAATGACCATAAGGGTAAATGAATAGCAAATCACATTCAATGTATTCAATGCCTTGAAATGTGCTGATGAGAATGAAGAATTCCACACCATTGAGTTGATAGAAATAGTAGTAGAGGAAGAGTTCACAAGATTTTGCCACAATAATTCTGATAGTGATGAAGACTTAATTGAATGGAGTGACGAAATAATTTTTTAGGACCATGGTGAACTTGCAGAAGCCAAGCAGTTTATGGATAGACCAGGGAAGAAGTTTGAATCCTTGGATTTATTAGATCACACTTTCAAGCCTCTTAAACCATCTACAGAGGAAACCCCCACACTGGAGTTGAAGCCTTTACCGATGCACTTAAAATATGCTTATGTGGGAGAAAACAACACTTTGCTAGTAGTTATTTTTGTAGAGTTAACACTCGATCAAGAGGTGAGATTGTTGGAAGTACTCCATCGATCTAAGAGGGTATTGGGATGGACAATTACCGACATAAAGGGAATTAGTCCTGCTATCTGTATGCATAAATTTTTACTAGAGAATTTTCATAGCAACTTTATTGAACAACAAAGGAGGTTGAATCCAATCATGAATGAAGTTTTTAAGAAAGAGATCATTGAGTGGCTCAATGCTGGTATTATTTATCCAATCTCCTATAGCTTTTGGGTGAGTCTTGTATAATGTGTACTTAAGAAAGGTGGTATCATAGTACTCAACAATAATAATAATAATAAGCATATTCCAACTTGTACTATCACGGGATGGAGAGTATGCATGGACTATCGCAAGCTCAATAAGGGAACCCGGAAGGACCACTTCCCCTCACCATTTATTAACCAAATGTTGGATAGACTAGCTGGGAAAGTCTTCTACTATTTCTTGGATGGTTATTCAGGGTATAATCAGATTGTTATAGCTCCTACCAACCAAGAGAAGACAAATTTCACTTATCCATATGGTACTTTTACATTTCATCTAATGCCATTCGGGTTATGTAATGCCCTGACAACATATCAACGTTGTATAATGGTCATATTCTCTGAGATGGTGGAAAACTTTCTTGAAATCTTCATGGATGGTTTCTTTGTCTTTGGGAATAATTTTGAGGATTGATTGACAAATCTTGTCTTGGTTCGTGAAGGTATTGTGCTAGGGCATAAGATATTGCATCAAAGGATTGAAGTTGACAAAACAAAAATTGAGGTAATAGAAAAATTACTGCCTTCGACTAGTGTTAAGGGTATTATAAGTTTTCTAGGCCATGATGGATTTTATAGAAGATTCATTAAGGATTTCTCGAAGATATGTAAACCTTTGTGTGCCTTGCTGGAGCAAAATAGACCTTTCAATTTTGATGAACCTTCTTTGACTGCTTTTGAGGAATTGAAGAAAAGATTGGTAGCGGCACCTACTGTAATAGTTTTAGAATGGACACTACCCATTGAAATCATGTGTGAAGCCAGCGATTATGCTGTGGGAGTAGTGTTGGGACAGTGAAAAGACAAGGTATTTCATGTGGTTTATTATGCGAACAGGACACTGACAGATGCGCAGCTGAACTACAACACTAGGGAAAAGGGGTTATTGGCTGTCATGTTTGCATTCCATAAATTTTGATCTTATTTATTTGGCACCAAAGTCACAATCTACACATACCACTCTGCTATATTTGGTGACCAAGAAAGATGCCAAGCCAAGATTAATTTAGTGGATACTTTTGTTGCAGGAGTTTGATTTAGAAATTTTAGATAAAAAGACGACTGAAAATCAAGTGGCTAATCACCTGCCAAGGTTAGAAGCTGGAAATGAAGATGGAAAAATTCAACTTATTAAAGAAGATTTTCCAAATAAGCAACTGTTGGTTGCCATGGCATTACCTTTGTAACAGCCCAATTTTTAGTGCTGATGGAACAGTGGTTTCAGAACCATAAATTTTTGTTGTGTCGACTCGTAAATATTTTAATGTTTAGATAGTTAATTAAAGAAAAATGGCTAAATTTTAAAAAGTGCAAAACATAGTAATTATAGCATTTAGGTGATCAAATGGCTAAATTAATAAATGAGGAAGGGCTTCAGAAGCAATTTTCCCTAATTAGTATGGTGGGACGACAATTTAATTGAAAGTGATAAAATAATGTGTTTCAATAGGAATTTTGTAATTAGTGAAAGTTTAAACAAAAGTAAGACAAAATTTAAAGAATGAATAAAACAAATTTTACTTTCATTTCTTCTTCAAATTGTCAAAAGCCATAGCTAAGGAGTAGAAGAGCTTTGGTTTGCTTAATTCCTTTGTATTTAAGTGATTTTTGTGCCCGTTTATTATAATTTTTATTTTTTTTGAGATCGTTGCAAGTAGATCCAGCTAGCCCGTACCTTTATTTTTGAATCTCTTAAAAATTTTAGAAGTTTCTATTAATGAATCTTGAAAATTTTTGATGATAACTATATATTTGAAGCTTTGATTGTGTTATTTGGTGATTTTGTGAAGTGATTTTTGTTAGATTTTGATTTTAGGATTAAATTGTGAAACTATCCAAATTTTAGGGTTTGATAGTGAATTTGATATTTAATAGAAACATGTTAAGGGCTTAGTATTTTTGGCTAAAATGTTGACTTGAGAAAAGTGGTTAATTTGATGATTTTCGGGTTAAAGGACTAAATTGAAAAAGTTGTAAAAGTTAGGGGTAATTGTGTAAATTTAAAAAAATAAAAAGGTATAAAATGTAAAGTTAATTGGAAGGTGAAATGTAAGCTAATAATTGAGAAATTTTACATTTGAGATCAAGATCTTGATGATATTTGTGGAAAAGGAAAAATTACAGATTAGTCCCTAAACTTCTACAACTACTACAATTCAGTCCAGATAAGTTCGTATAGTTTATAATTTAACATATGATGGAATCTTGATGACATAATGTGATGTAATAGATATATTTTATTATAAATGATGTAAAGTTATTTGAGAAAAGTTGTTGAAATTCAATACTTAGATCGGATTGAACGCGTGATAGAGTACAATCGAGATATGGTGTGATATAGGGGATTCGAGTGGAGATTGTTGTGGAGTGATATAAGTATATGTTTCCTAAGTAGACAGAGGTTTAGCATTTGTTGCGAACTTTCGTGTTATACTCCTTATTTTGGTGTGTTTCGGTTAGACTAGCTCTTCAGAGCCATTGGTTTGTTATCCGGTAGATGGGCTCTTATGAGCATCTGGTGTGTTTCGGATGGGCTTTTTGTTGTAACATTGTATATACTTATGGTATTAATTAGGATACATTGGTTAGGCACTTAAGATGGTTGATTTAGCTTGTTTAAGGTCACTTTGAATAGGTCTTTTGGCTAGTAATGGATTACTTAGAGTCCAAGTAAGCTTGAATTTGTAAACTTGTTTAAGGTTCATTTTAGGTTTACATGGCCTAAGATACGGGCATGTGCCTTAGCCTTGTGAGACACACAGCCTGGCAACACGATCGTGTGTCATATGACGAGTTCTTTAGGATGCAAGTCAGTGAGTTACATGACTTGACACATGGGCATGAGGGGCAACTCAGAGAGTTACATAGCTCGGCACTTAGGCATGTGACACGGTTGTGTGACCCTACTCAAAGAGTTACATCGGGTGAGGACAAGGGTTGGGACACGACTGTGTGTCCCTAGTTTGATTATTACACGTCTGAGACACGGTCGTGCGTCTCAGCCGTGTGAGATGCACGGGCATGTGACCCATGTTTTTGCAAATTTTGCATCTTTTTCCTAAAGTTTCTAAACTATTTGAAATTGGTCTCAAATTGTTTCTAGGTTATTTTTAGAGGCTCGAGGGCTCGATTTAGGGATGTTTAATATGAGTATGAATGGTTTATGACATGATTATTTTATTGATTAATAAAATGTTCTTATGTTTTTGATTGTTCTGTGATACTCCGTAATCCTAATCCGGCGATGGAGACAGGTTAGGGGTGTTACATTTAGTGGGATCAGAGCTACAATTTAGTCAATTCTCGAATTAAATCTATCGTGTTAAATGTCTAGAATTACATGCCATATAAACCTTTGATAGTGATGTGTGCTGACAATGATTTGACCGTGCTAACAATGATGAGGTTAATAGTAATTTATCGACCTCAGATCAAGGGACGAGTGTAATATTCTGATTCCACAAGTACCTGAACATGAACTTAAAAACATGTTCTTCGGGTTTATAAACTAGTGGTTCAATGATTTTATGCAAATGAATACTCTGGCTCAACGAACTCCACCCCCTGTTATACCTCCTGTTGCTCCTCCACTTCCTTCTGTGACTTACTCTAGTCGACGTATTCCAATAGATAAGCTTATGAACTGTGGTGCTGAAGAATTTTGAGGTAGATTGGAAGATGATTTGGTTAAATCTAAGATTTGGCTTTGAAACATCTTGCGAGTTTTCGAAGAAATGGCTTACCCTCCTAATAATTTTCTTAGATGTTTCGTTTCACTGCTAATAGAAGAAGCGTATAGTTGGTGGACTACATTGGTAGCCGTGGTACCAAGAGAAAGAGATTAAAATGAAGTATGTCGAAAAACAAGATTTAGACAAGAAAATGAGAGAATTTCTTGAGTTATGGTACGAAAATAATTTAGTGGCTGAGTACGAGAGAGTTTGTGTATCTCATTAAATATGCTCAAGAAACTATGCCTACTGAAGAAGAAATGTGTGTTCGATTAGAGGATGGCCTGAATGATGAAATCAGAATGATGATTAGAGGTAATAAAATTTGAGAATTTGTTGTATTATCTGATCGTGGATAGAAAAGGGAAGAAGTGTACAACTACAAGATACAAAGGGATAGACAGATTCGAGAGTTTAACAAGAGAAGTTATTCTAAGTCATTTTCTGTTCCACCAACAAAGAAGACTAGAGAAGAATTTAGTCGAGCTACTTTAGTGTCTGAGCATACGAACAAAAATAAATCAATTCAGCATGATTTTAAAACTCCTACCAAACCAGTTGATAGTGTGGGAAGTGTACGGAATGCTCCGAAGCCTAGTTGTAAACACTATGGAAAACTTTATCCTGGCGAGTGTAGAGCTAAGTTGGGAGCATGATATAGATGTGGATTGTCTGATCATTTCCTTCAAAATTTTCCAAAATAATTAAAGGAAAATAAAGAACAGAATGAAAAGCAAATGTCCAGATCTCAAAAAGGTAGACGTCCAGGCCAGGATAGTACTGCTGGGACTACTAGTACGGGAGCAAAGGACACCGTTGTTCGGTTAGAGACTAGAGAACCTGCTCGCACATATGCAATCTGAGCCAGAGAGGAAGCTACTGCACCTAATGTGATTGTTGGTACATTCTATCTCTTTGACGTTATTGCGTATGCACTGATTGACTTGAGGTCAACTCATTCTTATATTTGCACTGCATTAGTAACAGAAAAGAAACTACTTGTTGAATCAACCAAATATGATATTCAAGTTACTAATCTACTAGGTCAGAGTGTGATAGTTAACTTAGTTTGTCTTAAATGTCCACTGAAAGTTAGAGACTGTGAATTCCCTACTGATTTGATGTTACTAACCTTTCGGGAATTTGATTTTATTTTTGGTATGGATTGGTATTGCTACATGATGTTGTAGTAAATTTTAGACAGAAACAGATTGACTTGAGATGCCAGACGGGAGAGATGATTTCAGTTGAATCTGAAAGGCCGAATAATGTTGTTAGAATCATTTCAGCTATTTTCGTGCAGAGATTGATACGTAAAGGCAGTGAAGTGTTTCTAGCATACATTCTTGATACCGGAGATCCAGAATCGAAATTAGATTAGTTATTGATTGTTAGTGAGTTTACTGATGTATTTTCTGAAGAGTTGCTGGGTTTGGCTCCTAACTGTGAAGTTGAATTTATGATTGATCTAGTTCTTGGAACTGCACCAATATCTATATCATTGTATCGCATGGCACCAACTGAATTAAAAGAGTTGAAAGCACGGTTGCAAGAGTAGACAGAGGGTTTATTTAAACGGGCGTACCTCCTTGGGGTGCACCTTTGTTGTTTGTGAAAAAGAAAGACGACTCTTTGAGATTGTGTATAGACTACAGACAATTGAACAAAGTCACAATTAAGAATAAGTACCCCTTGCCACGTATTGATGATTTGTTTGATCAATCAAAAGGTGCCATAGTATTCTCGAAGACAGATCTCAATTCTGGGTATTATCAGTTGTGGGTTAAAGATTGTGATGTGTCAAAGACTGTTTTCAAAACTTGTTACAATCATTATGAGTTTCTGGTAATGTCATTTGGTTTGATTAATGCCCTTGCTTCTTTTATGGATTTATTGAATCAGGTTTTTCAGCCTCATTTGGATAGATTTGTGGTTGTGTTTATCGATGATATATTGATATATTCCAAGATAGAATCGGAGCATGCTCAACACTTGAGAATCATGTTACAGACTTTGAGAGAAAAAATAGTTGTACGCAAAGTTCAGTAAATGTGAATTTTGGCTTCGCGAGTTTGGGTTTTTAAGTCACATAGTATCAGCTGACATGATTCGAGTTTATCTGAGTAAAGTTTCTCTTGTGATGAATTGGAAAACTCTAAAAAATGTTTTTGGGTGCAAAGTTTCCTGGGTTTAGTAGGTTAATACCATTGTTTTGTTAAAAATTTCTTGGTCATTGCTTCACCAATGACTAGGTTACTACAAAAAAAAATGTTGAGTTTGTTTGGTCTTATAGTGCCAACAGAGTTTTGATCAACTGAAAAACAGGTTGACATAAGCTCCATTGTTGACTCAGCCTGAGTCTGGGGTAGCATATGTTGTCTACAATGATGCATCTCTCAAAGGTTTAGGTTGTGTATTGATGCAAGTAGGGAAAGTAATAACTTATGCTTCATGATAGTTAAAGCCACATGAAAGAAATTATCCTACTCATGATCTCGAATTGGTTGCAATTGTATTCGCTTTAAAGATTTGGAGACATTATTTATACGGCGAGAAATGTCACGTGTTTATTGATCATAAAATGTTTAAAGTATTTGATTACTCGGAAAGAACTGAATTTCAGATAGAGCATTGGTTAGAACTACTGAAAGATTATGACATGGTTATTGATTATCATTCGGGAAAGGCTAATGTGGTTGCGGATACACTTAGTCGAAAGTCGTCATTGTTTGCACTTCAAGCATTGAATGCTTATTTGGCTCTCAATGAAGATGGTTCTGTACTGGTAGAATTGAGAACTAAACCCCTGTTTCTACAACGAATTCAGGACTTGCAAAAGGACGATCGGAAGTTGTTATTGAAACAAAAATTGGATCAAGATAATTTGACTACTGAATACAGTAATAATGATGGTGGTATGTCGAGTTATCGTGATAGGATTTGTGTTCTGAATGATTTAGATTTGAAACGTGATATTCTGTATGAAGCTCACAATAGTACGTATTATGTTCATCCTGGTAGCACGAAGGTGTATTGTGATTTGAAACAGATGTATTGGTCGTCGGGTATGAAACGTGAAATTTGTGAATTCATAGCTAAATGTTTGATTTGTCAACAGGTAAAGCAAAGCATCAGGTACCATCGGGTTTATTGCAACCTGTTATGATTCTTGAGTGGAAATGGGAATGAGTCACGATGGATTTCGTATATGGTTTACCTGTGACTCCGAAAAAGAAAGATTCGATCTGAGTAATTGTTGACAAATTGACTAAATCGGTGCACTTTATTCCAGTCAGAACAGATTTTTCACTTGAAAGATTAGTGGAATTATATGTGTCAAAGATTAAGATTTCACGGGGTTCTAATATCTATCATTTCTGATCATGATCCGAGGTTTACATTGAGATTCTAGAGTAAACTTCACGAGGCTTTGGGCACTAAACTCAATTTCAATGTAGCGTTTCATCCTCAGAAAGACGGGCAATCAAACGAGTGATACAGATTTTGGAAGATATGTTAGGAAAAGTACCTACCGTTACCAGAATTCGCTTATAATAAAAGCTATCAATCTAGTATTAAATGACACCGTTTGAAGCTCTTTACGGAAAAAAGTGTAAAATACCGTTTTATTGATTTGAATTGAGTGAATCCAAAATGGTGAGAATTGATTTGATCCAAGAAACTGAACACAAAGTTTGAATTATTCGAGATTATTTGAAAGTTGCATCTGATAGTCAGAAATCGTACATAGACAGAAAAGAAAATATATAGAATTTTCTCTTGGCGACCGAGTATTTCTAAAATTTTGCCAATGGAAGAAAGTACTACGTTTTGGCAGAAAAGGGAAGCTGAGTCCGAGATTTATTGTACCATACAAGATTGTTGAAAGAATCGACCTTGTAGCCTACAGATTAGCTTTGCCCTCTGAACTCGAGAAAATTCATAATGTGTTCCGTGTTTCAATGCTAAGACGGTATAGATCTAATCCTTCACACATGATTCCGTCTTAAGGGGGAGAGTTGTACCAACCTAATTTTTAGTGGTGACAAAATAATAGTTTCGGGACCACAAATTTTCATCGTGTTGTATCATAAATAATATTTATAGAATATTTATGGAGTCATTAGTGTCGTATTAAAATTTGGTTAAGAAATTTTAACGTTTAGATAGTTATTAAATAAAAAAGACTAAATGTAAAAGGTGTAAAACAGAGTAATTATAGCATTTAGGTGATAAAATCACTAAATTAATAAATGAGGAAGGACTTAGTAGTAATTATGCCCTAATTAGTGTGGTAGGACGATAATTTAATTGAAAGTGATAAAATAATGTGTTTCAATGGCAATTTTTGTAATTAGTGAAAGTTTAAACAAAAGTAAAAAAAATTAAAGAATGAATAAAAAAAATTTTAGTTTCATTTCTTCTTCAAATTGCCAAAAGCCATAACTAGGGAGTAAAATAGCATCGGTTTACTTAATTCCTTTGCATGTAAGTGATTTTTGTGCCCGTTTCTTGTAATTTTTATGTTTTTGAGATCGTTGTAACTAGGTCCAGCTAGCCCGTACCTTCGTTTTTGAATCTATTAAAAATTTTAGAAGTTTCCATTGATGAACATTGAATTTTTTTATGATAACTATGTATTTGAAGCTTTGATTGTTTTATTTGGTGATTTTGTGAAGTGTTTTTTTGTTAGAATTTGATTTTAGGATTAAATTGTGAAAATGTAAAAATTTTAGGGTTTGATAGTGAATTTGATGTTTAATAGGGACATGTTAAGGGCCTAGTATTTTTGGCTAAAATTTTTACTTGAGAAAAGTGGTTAATTTGATGATTTTCGGGTTAATGGACTAGATTGCAAAAATTGTAAAAGTTAGGGGTACTTGTGTAAATTTTAAAAAATAAAAGGGTATAAAATGTAAAGTGAATTGGAAGGTGAAATGTAAGATAATAATTGAGAAATTTTACATTTTAGATCAAGACCATGTTGATATTCATGGAAAAGGAAAAATCACGGATTAGTCCTTGAACTCTGCAACTACCACAATTCAGTCCCAGTCAATTCGTACAATTTATAATTTATCAATTATATAAAATTTTTGATGATATAATGTGATATAATATATATTTGATTATAAATGAAGTAAAGTTATTCGAGAAAAGTTGTTGAAATTCAATACTTGGATTGGATTGAACGCGGGATAGAGTACAATCGAGATATAGTGTGTTATGGGGAATTGGAGTGGAGATTGTTGTGGACTGATATATATATGTTTCCTAATTAGACCGAGGTTCAGCATTTGTTGGGAAATTTCATGTTATACTCCCTATTTTCGTGTGTTTCAGTTGGACTAGCTCTTCGGAGCCATTGGTTTGTTGTCGGATAGATTGGCTTTTATGAGCATATGGTGTGTTTCAGATGGATTAACTCTTATGAGCATCTCATTTGTTTCGATTGGAATACCGATGTACTCTTATCCGTAAGTTGTTTATTAGATTGTAAATCTTGGTAAGTTAACTTGTTTAGTGATTTTTGATGGTTTTGTCATGTATTTGAGTTTTGAATTGAATTTTACAATTCACTATTGAGATTGTGGTTGAAAGGGAACACATATGGTTGTATTATTATTATTTGATTTGTTGTACTTACTTTGGTAATATTTATTGTTTTAGTACGTCGAACTTACTAAACTTCAATGAGCTTACTTGTGTTATTTTCTATTCTTGTAGATACTTTGAAGATTGGACGATTGGATCAGCATTCAAGTCACACTATCCACTCATTTTTTATAGTTTTTCGAATGTTCATTTTGGATTATATGGCATGTAATAGGCTTATAAGTCATTACTATTTTTTTGATATGTAAAATGTTAAAATATGATCGTAAGTGCTAATAGTCAACTTATATGATATATATGAATGAGGTATGATGTTTATGTACAAGTTTATGGTAAGTGTGATTGGAATGTTGTGATTAAGGTGCCTATGTTTGGCATATTGGTTGAATGTGAGATGGTGTGATTTAAAATACTTTGAATGATAGTTCTTTTTGTTGTAAAATTGTATATACTTATGGTCTTAATGATGATACATTGGTTAGTCACTTAGGATGGTTGATTTAGCATGTTTTTAGCTTGTTTAAGGTCACTTTGAATAGGTCTTTTGGCTGGTAATGGATTACTTAGAGTCCAAGTAAGCTTGAATTTGTAAACTTGTTTAAGGTTCATTTTGGGTCCACACGGCCTGAGACACGAGAGTGTGACTCAGCCGTGTGGGACACACGACTTGGCAACACGGTCATGTTTCATTTGATGAATTCTTTAGGGTGCAAGTTAGTGAGTTACACGGCCTAACACATGGCCTTGCACACAGGCATGTGAGGCAACTTAGAGAGTTACACGGCTTGGCACATGGGTATGTCACACGGTCGTGTGACCCTACTCAGAGGGTTATACGGGTGATGATATGGGCTGGGACACGACCATGTGTCCTTAGTTTGATTGTTACACAATCTGAGACACGGACATGTGTCTCGGCCGTGTGAGGTACATGGCCTGGCCACACGGCTGTGTGACCCCTGTTTTGTAAATTTTGCATCTTTTTCCTAAACTTTCTAAACTATTTCAAATTGGTCCCAATTTGTTTCTAGGTTATTTTTAGAGCGTCGAAGGCTCGATTTAGGGACATTTTGCATGAGTATGAATGGTTTATGATATGATTATTATACTGCTTAATAAAATGTTCTCATGTTTCTAATTTTTCTGTAATACTTCGTAATCCTAATCCGGTAATGGAGACGGGTTAGGGGTGTTACAACCTTGGTATGCCGATGTAGTGAACTTCTTAGTAAGTGGTTTGATGTCACCTTATCTCAATAGCCAAATAATATGGAAGTTCCTTCATGATACCAAAAATTATTACTGGGATGAACCCTTCCTATTCAAGCATTGTGTTGATAAGATATTAGGAAGTGTGTCCCTGATGACAAAATACATATCATTATGTAGCATTGTCACTCAGCGCCTTACAAAGGACACTTTGGAGGAACAAGAATTGCTCCTAAGTTACTCCAATCTAGTTTTTATTAGCCAAGTTTGTTCAAGGACGCCTATGAATTTTATAATTCATGTGACCGTTGTCAGAGGAGAGGATATCTATCTAAGAGACACAAAATGCCGCTGTAAAACATTTTCGAGATTGAGTTATTTGATGTTTGGGAATAGCCTTTATGGGTCCATTTCCACCATCATTAGGCAATCTCTACATACTCTTGGTAGTGGACTACATCTCTAAGTGGGTCGAAGTTGTTGCCCTCCCTGCTAATGATTCAAAGTCAGTAATGAAGTTATTGCACAAGATAATTTTAACAAGATTTGGTACAACTCGAGCCATTATCAGTGATGAAGGTTGTCATTTTGATTGCAAATTAGTTTCTAATGCCTTGCACAGGTACGAGGTGGAGCATAAGATTGCCACGACATATCATCCCCAAACAAATGGACAAAAGGAGATCTCTAACATAAAAATTAAATAGATTCTGGAAAAAGTGGTGAACCCAATTCGAAAGGATTGGTCCTCTCGACTGGATGTCACCTTTTAAGCTGGTTTATGGAAAGCCATGTTGCCTACTTGTTGAGCTAAAGGATAAAGCATTTTGGGCTATTAAAAAGCTGAATATGGATTGGATCACTGCTGGCCATAAAAGGTTGTTAGAACTGAATTAAATGGAGGAATTCCGAACATAAGCATATGAGAATGCTAAACTGTACAAGGAGAAGACCAAACGCTGGCATGATAAAAGGATTATGCCAAGGCAATTTGAACCAAGACAACAGGTGTTGTTGTTCAACTCTAGGCTCAAATTGTTCCCTGGCAAACTAAAATCTCATTCGTCAGGTCCCTTCGAAGTAGCTCAGTATACCTTTATAGAGCTGTTGATGTCAAAGATATGAAAATGGAGGTCACATTTAAAGTTAATGGACAACGCCTGAAGCACTAATAAGGTGCTCATGTAACTCGAGATAAACAATCCATTAGTCTCCGAGATGTTTAACTTCAACATTTCGATAATTCCTTTTCGTTTTATTTTTGCTGATTTTAAATTTCTCTTAGTTATTTTATTTATTTTGTTTAATAATTTTTATTTCTTTGTATTGTTGGTATTTTTGTTTTCATAGCGGCAATAGTAAAGTCGGGCCATACGTTACCTGTTGGCCCATCAAAATTTGTTTTCCAAATATTTGGGCCTTCCACTTTTTCAGTTTCACTCCAAACTCCATTACACCAAATCTAGACCATAATTACCGCACTCCCATCACCCACGTCATACCCCATTTACTCCTTACATTTTTATCTTTTTATTTTACCCTAATCTCTTCAATCCTTTTCATAGTTACCCTAAATATTCTATCTCCCCACTTAATTGTGCTTCTTCAGAAATTACAAGTTTTCTCCTTTCTCTTCTACACAGACGTTTACCTTAACTTTCCCCAATGGCTAGATGATCTATTCCTCAATCATCTTTTATGTCACACCGCACTTTCTTTAACACTATGGTAGAAGAGCGGTACCAGAACAACATCTCCAACTGAACCTTTTACTTGGAAAAAAGGTTTTCTTTTTAAGGACAAGTCTTTCATGGGATACGACGCTTCCATTTCTTTTTTCGTCAAGCAACATGGATGGAAAATTTTTTTTGTTTGCATCCGGAGGCTGTTCTGACCAAGACTTTCGAGAGTTCTATGCTCACCTTACCTCCCTAAATATTGATTTTATATATGTGCGAGGAATCTCAATTTTATTTAATGAAGACACTATTAATGCGCTATATGGTCTTTCTGATATCCAAGATGAGGATATCAAGGTTGTTGCAACCATCACTACTGATAGGTTGGCTCAGGTTCTTCGAGACCTATGTGTAGCAGGAACTGAATGGACAATGTCAAGGCAAGATTGTTACATCATAGAAAGGACATTTTTTAAGCCCAAGTACAGGGTTTGGTATCTCTTCCTTAAGACACGCCTACTTCATTCTACCCATAACTCAATAGTTTCGGAGCGGATGTGGTTGTTCCATTCCATCATGTAGGGTAGGAAGATTTATGTGAGTAAGATTATATTCAATGAAGTCCACCGGTGCGTACAGAAGAATGTCGGGAGTCTAAACTTTCCTTCTTTAATCACCACACTTTGCTAGCGTGTTAATGTCTCAATCTAAGCCAATGAGGATGTCATTCCAAATAAAGGGGCCATTACAGGATCGATTGTTGCAAAGATTTTTGGGGAGGATTTGCTACGGCAACAACCTCCTAGCTCAGCCTTAACATCCTTTATGCCAACATTTGCCACTGCAACCACCTCTACTTCTAACAATTTATTTGAGCAACAAGTGCTCAGTTCATTAGTGAAGTTGCAGAAGCAAAATAATCTTTTCGAGACTCTGCAGCTTCAACTTGCTGCGGATTTGGAAAAAGTGCCAGACAAATTGGCTCTCTACTAGGCCTATGTTGAGAGGGGGACATTGCTCTGAAAATGTCCCATCAAAATAATTTCACCAAGCTAATGCCTACTTTTCCTAACTTCCCTAAGGAATTGTAGGTAGCTGTAGCAGATGGGTTTGGTGAAACCCAACCAACTGAAACAGACCCTGGCACTATTGAGATAGAAACCAAAGAACCAGAGGATCAAACAAAGAAAACAAAATCAGTTAACATTAAGACTGATCGTGAGGAAGACGGAGAAGCAAATCCCACACCTGCAGCACCAGTGGACAGCACTGCAGCTGTTCCACCTCCCTCTACTGAACAATGACTGAACAAGATGGCGAGATCAATCGGATTATTGATGAAATCATCAAATCTGATGATTAATAGGAGGATGTACCACTCCACTCATTAAAAAGGAAAATGTGTTATAAGCACAATGCATGAAAATCATCCCACATAAAAGAATGAAGTAACCATACTAAGCTCCAAGACAGGGAAGTTTTCTTCCTTTCCTTATATCATGCATTCCATTTGTTTTTCCATGTCATTTTTTTTACATATATATCTTCTTGCATTCATGTTTCATGCATGTACATGCATTGAGGACAATGCACCCTTTAAATTTGGGGGTGTATGAGCATTTAGGATGCATTTTCTATTTAGTAAACACTTTGTTTATATTTAGTAAGCATGTTCATTTTAGTGAATTTTGTTTTACCATGAAATTGAGAAGGATTGTTTCGACTATGATAAGTACAACTTTTACTTGTGATGTTCAATTATGAGTTTAAATTCTTCAATAAATCTAGAACATGTGACAGTGGATTATCTAGATTTAGCTTAGGTGAGGTTGCTTGGAAATTACCTCCTAAAAGGGAGATGCCCTGAAGTTAGTTATATTTGAACTATAGCGATTTTCTTTTAATAAACTTAGAGATTCTTGTAGCTAAACTCAAAAAAAAAAAAAATTGCCAAATCATTATTTAAAGTGATAATAGTAGATGCTCCAATACTTAGAATTGCCAAGTAAGTAACAAAATTTTGTGTGCTCTATCGTGCTGTTGGCTAGAAAAGCAAGCTTAAGCAAGAGTGTGTAATAAAGTAAAGAAAATTGGGGGCACTCCACTATAGCCACAGGCTGAGTAACTAAGGAGTTAGTTGTTTGCTCCATCCATCTTCTAAGTTAAAAGCTTTAGCTTTATGAGTGATTTTTATGCAAATTGTGACATGGTTGAGTACTCAGTAGTTTAGTATATGCTCTATTTTGATTATCGAGTCAAAGAATTGTGTGACATGCTAAAACCCTTTATTTCAAAAAAATTAATAAAAAAAAGAAAAGAAAAGAAAATGCCATTACAAACTAAGTAAATTAGGAGAAACTTGCTATAGTGAAAGTTGCATGAGTACTTAAGGCAATATTTTCTGCACTGCCTTTGTTGAGAACTGAAGTACATGATGCTCTTTTGATGGTCTAACAGTACAAAGGTGATTCTGTTGCTATGGTAATTCGTACATTCATGCATTCATGCGTATCTTGCTTGAGGACAAGTAATAACTTAGGTTTGAGGGTGTGATAACTCTTGAAAAGAGTATTATGTCATGCCTTTAGGCTTGGTTAATTGTCTGTATTCAGGTGAATTTAGTTGCATTTTAGGATGTTATATTATTATTTTTTAGGGCATTAGGGATCTTGCACTGTGCTTAAATGTTATTATATGTTACTTTTAATTATTTGCGGGAATGATTTGTTTGTTGATAGAGTGGTAGGTGCATAATGAGGAAATTTGAGTAAATGAGTGAAGGTTTGTCATGGAAAAAGGCAGGATAGTTTGCCAACACGAATGCCGTGGCAATGCCAGGAAGATACCCATTCAACACAAAACTATTATCAGCCCTGTTGTACGTATATTAGAAAAATTAGCCTAAAATAGAGGAAAAAGATCATGGGATCATAGGCCTACTCTAGAGGAAGAGATATAAAACCTAAGAAGAAAAAAGAAAAAAAGGTAGACGATTAAGAAGACAGTTGAATAAAATGTTCCTTGGACGGGAGTAAAGGACAACGATTGAGAACAAGGCAAAAACATAAGGGAGAAAAAGAAGGCAGTTCCTGTAACACCTCTAACCCATATTCGTCACCGGAATAGGGTTAAGGAGCATTACCGGAGATTTCAATTCAAAACAATTAAAATTTCAAAACATTCAATTCACATCATCAATCATAGAAAAACCAATTGAAGACATACATATTGTCCCTTATTCGAGCCCTCGAGGCCCTAAAAACACATTAGAAACAAATCGAGACTAAATAGGAAACATATAGAATTTTTTGGCAAAAGGTGAAATTTTTCAAACTGCAGGGGTCACATGACCGTGTGACCAGGCCGTGTGACTCACATGGCTGAGACATACATTCGTGTCTCAGGCTATGTAGACATTCAAAGTAGTGACACACGGTCGTGTCCCAACCTGTGTCCTTGCCTGTGTAACTTTCTGACTTGGGTCTCACGGCTAAGCCACACGCCCGTCTGCCAAGCCGTGTAACCTTTAAAATAGCCTTACACGCCCATGTCCTAGGCCGTGTGCTAGGTTGTGTAACTGCCTGGCTTGCAACCCTTTTATAAGCTATAGGGGACACATGGCCGTGTTGCATAGCCGTGTGTCACGCACGGCTGAGACACATGCCCGTGTCTCTGGCTGTGTGGATGAAAACTAGGCAATTTCCAAGCCATTTTTCTCACCCATTCACGCATCTACCTACAATCAAATTTCCACATATAAGCAAGCCTTCAAATTGCACTAAAAACATGCATAATCAAGCTATCCAAATAAGGTGCATAAGCATACAACCAATATGCCAAAAAGACACCTCAATCACCATAATTAAACATATATAACCATATGCATAGTTTGGCCAAAAGTTCAACTAACATATAACTAAGTTTATGCCAAAATTTACCACTTTGTTTACCAATCAAATTCACACCAAAAGTACCTAGTATGCTATTTAACACCTAGCACCATTAGCCATATATGTCATTTATAACCAATATACCAAATCACCACATTTAAACATATCAAAAGACAATTTATAATAAACATGTTTAACTACCATTTTAACTTCCATCATATAGTTACCATAAACACCAAAACAACAACCATTACAAGGCCGAATATATATACGTGCCAACTTAACACCATTTCATCATTCAAAATAACAAATTTACAAGCCAAAACATAATGGCTATAACAT
>JABFAF010279606.1:0-12874 GCA_013677275.1 Gossypium schwendimanii | reverse complement strand
CAATTCAATTCAATATAATACATTTTTAGGGAGGCTGCATGGGGATTTTATTAATATTATTACATATTCAAAATAAATTTTATTCTTATAAGGGTATTTTTGTATTTTTACATTTTAAATAAATCGATAAAAATGGAAAATAATGAGGCTTGAATCCAAGCTATCAATATGCATAAAACTCAACTTTATCAGTTTTCACCCACATTCTTGGTACTTTTATAGTTGATTGAGTTAGTGTCATGGATTAATTAAACATCTATTTGATTGAAAAAATTACTAAATTAGCCTTATTTAAAATAAGTTATATTCTTATAAATGTCTTTTTGCATTTTAAATATGTAGTTTTCACATGCATATGCGTATGATAAAATTACTAATATATATTAAAATAATAGTTAATATTTGGTACACTTGATGGTGTACTTTTTTTTAGCTCTACAAGCAAAGCAAAAAAGTTGTCATGTATCTTATTTCTTTTAATATTTTATTATATTTTATAGGACACTTGCCATCATTCTAACCCTGTTTGTAGAGTCTAAAAGTTTCACTCGTAGTGTACCAAATATTGCCCCATAAACTAATAGATGTCTGATCTGTTGTGTATATTTGGTCAAATTCTTCTATTAGTCCTTATATTATGTAAATTATGTATTTAATCTTTGCACTTTAATTTAGTTTATTTTAGTTATGTACTTTTCAACTTTTGAATGTTTGTTTTGACCTAAACAATAACAATTAAATTCGTTTGGTATGTGTAAGATTACAATTTAGTTCATATGAAATTTATGTCTTGATACAAATGACGATAGTTAAATTCATTTGAATTTTTTCAAGTGATACCTATAAATAAAAAGCTAATATAACATTATACACATGATAATATGTTTGCCGCATTAGATTTTGAAAATAGTAGAACTTGAATTTGACAACTATCGTTTGGTTAGAATTGAAATTTTAAATTTTTAAAAAATATAAAGACTAAAAATAATAATATTAAAGTACAACGATTAAATCCACCACTTATGGACCCAAAACGAACATTTGTAGCTCAAGTTATGGCCAAAATATTGAATCTACAATGTGTTGAAAATCCGAACTGTAAAAACTTTTCAAAAATAAACTTTAAACTCACTTTTCTCTAATTATTCCCTAAATACATAATAAATAATATAATTAAGAACAAAAACAACAGAGAAGAAATATTACAAATAATTGAGAATTTAGGCACTTATCAAACTGAATCAATTGTCACAATCTCAATCCACTTACTAAAAAAATTCTTCGTTTTATGTATCAATTTAACTCTTATACTATTAAAAAAATCAAATAAAATAAAATTACAATAGAGTTAAACATTTTCGGTATAAAAAATATTATTTATTTACCATTTAACTCAAAACAAAATACTTTTAAAATGTATTCATTTAAAAAGTAATTTAAAAAAAATTATTGAATTAAAAACTAATATAATACCACTACCTACCAAAAGAATGTATACAAAAATATTAAAATATTTTTAATAAAATTTAAATGCAAATGGATAACCAAGAAAGCAAGCAAAGCAGAGTCTTGTTTCCCACTCATCAGACAACGCACGAATCACAACGGTGATTAGTTGGCCGGAATTTATTAATATTACAAAATTTAAAAAGAATCGCCGCCGTTTTCTGACCACTGACTATAAAAACATGGACATGGTGACAAATCACAAACGGGAGACCAAAAAAATAAAAGAAATGGTTTCCCACGTAATTCTGATCCAACTCCATTCCCTTTTACGTAAAGAGTTGCATTTTCATCCACCATAAAGCCCCTCTCTCTCTCTCTTTGTCTCGCATGTATGTAGGTGTGGTAGCACTAACTCGCCAGTTCGACTCATTTTTCAACTCACTTGCTTTGCTATCTCTCCCACTTCCTTATGGCTAGTAACCCCAACGAGGCTCCCGCCGATGGTTTCCTCGACCAAATCCTTGGGCTGCCACACTTTGCGCATACTGACACGGGCTTAGCGGAATCCGACGGTGGCTTGGCTGGAGCGCCAATGTTTCTGCACCTCAACTCCGCTGATGGAGCAGGCCATCTCGGACGAATCGGCGGCGGTGGTGGCGGTGCCTTTCACGGACAGGTTTTTCCGTTGGGATTAAGTTTGGAGCAAGGCAAAGACGGGTTTTTGAAGCAAGAGGAAGCTTCCGGTAGCGGCAAGCGCTTCCGCGAGGGGGTGGTTGATGGCAGAACTGCTTCTGTAAAAAACGTAAGAAACAATGGTAATTTATATTGTCAACTTATTCTACTAATCACCACCATCATACTCATCATCTAAACAACAGGTTGTGGTCTCAAATATTTACGAGCCATAGCCGATAGTGCTATCATATATTCTTTAAATTTTATCATTGGTGGTGGTGACATATACATATATATATATAACTTTCCAGGTTTTCCATGGGCAGCCAATGGCAGGAGCAGTTGCTGCAGCAGCAGCACATCCACCGGTCATGCGTCCAAGAGTGCGCGCTAGAAGAGGACAGGCCACAGATCCACACAGCATTGCTGAACGGGTAAAGATTAAATTTATTATAAACTATCATAGCAAAAACTGGAATAACAAAAAATATCAAAGGGCATTAAAGTTAGGAGTATCATGGATGTTAGCTGAGATAAAGTCATATATAGCAATAAAATGATATGATGTAAAGCCCCGTTCATATATAGCATCTTTTAGTAGGAGGGAATCTAGTAGGTGGTGAAGTTGCATTTGATTGCCTACTTCTTATGCCATGAAATTGCAAAAGTGAAGTGAATCTGCTCAACAAATGGTTGCAATTGTGACTAACCATGCTGAACTAAACCACAGTTGCGGAGGGAGAGAATTGCTGAAAGAATCAGGGGGTTGCAGGAACTTGTTCCTAGTGTTAACAAGGTCAGTTCCTTATGCTTATCGCGTCGTAAATTTACTTCTGTTACTCTAACTGTGTGCAAATATTGAATGGGTTAATGTCCTAATTCCTCGTATTGTAATAACTTTACAGTTGACTATCGTTGTTTAACTTGGCTAAGTTGCAATCTTTTTGAAACATGGGTGACTTCAATGGTAGATTTTATGTCTTGGGAAGAAAACCATGTATAATGCATCTTACTCCATTTTAAGGTCATGTATGTTTCTTTGTGTAGACTGATAGAGCAGCGATGCTTGATGAAATTGTAGATTATGTGAAGTTCCTGAGCCTCCAAGTCAAGGTATCATTAACTCTTTTACCTGTTTTCTCACATTTCCTATTCATATGTCTGCTTTACTGAATATTGTGTTGCTGCTCATGTTTATGGGATCAGTCTTTGATACCTTATCAGTTGAATATGTCCTGTACTTTCAAAAGTTTTCCTCTGTCAATATATTCGGGTCTGTGTTGGTGGATTCGTATTCGCATACTCCTTTTTTCTCTTTAGCTAAATACTGCTAAAGCATCACTGAAATTTTCCTGTGGAGGCCTTTTACTAGTTCTTCAAGGGATTCGAGTCAAGAATGTTATCCCTTTTAAGGAAATGAAGAGAAATAAATGGCCATTCTCATTTGAAGAACTTATCTATGTGATTATTGAACAGGTTTTGACCATGAGTAGGTTGGGGGGAGCTGCTGCAGTGGCACCCTTTGTGATAGACATCCCACTATCCTCAATTGAGGTAATGAATTGTATATGTATGGACATATTTTCTTATAAATTTTGGTATTCGTTTAGGCAATTGAGGTTCCTGTATTCTACACCAGGATAAAAGAGGTGAGAGTGGAAGAAGCCAACCAGCATGGGAGAAGTGGTCAAATGATGGCACAGAGCGACATGTAGCTAAACTCATGGAAGAAAATGTTGGAGCTGCCATGCAATTCCTTCAATCAAAGGCTCTTTGTATCATGCCTGTCTCACTGGCCAAGGCCATTTACCACACACAACCACCAGATACTTCTTCCTCTATTGTTAAGCCTGAAACAGATCCCACTTCATAAACCTGAGAAAAAAACAAAAGAAAAAGGTAAGCATAGGGATCCCCACATTTTATTTGTCAGATTCTAACTCCCCTAACAAAAATAAGTTGTGTTGTGGGTTCAAAGTGCAATCAAAGTCAGATGCCAATAGCTCTTGCCTTTTTGCCTTTCTTTTCAACTTTTCTTTTTTGGGGGGTCAAAACAGGGTCTAATGTCAATCCCTTAAAAAAATACAAGCAGGCCCTTATATGGTCAAAGCTCAAAATGGTGAGGGTTAGTGGATGATGATGGAAGCACTTTCCTAGTGTGGCTCTGAGTTTTGGTTGGCCATTTCAAAAATGCTTCTTACAATGGTCCAACTTATACTTGATGGTGCTTTTCCAGAATGTAATTCGACTTCCTTTTTAATTTCTACATAACCATAATCGGATGTGGGGAAAAATAGACCGGGGCTGGGTGACGGTGACGACTCGGTTTTAGCATTGTTTTTGCTGTCAAACAGTTTGTGTTCAAATTTATCACACAACATGCTGGCATTTTGTGAGCTTAAAAGAAGATTGAGGTATTTCCAATGCCACAATTATGGCTTTGCTTCCATCAAAGAATTTTTATTCAAAACAGTGACATCAATCATCCGGTACAGAGACATTTTCGTGATCTAATAATTTATACCAAGTTGAAATTCCAAGAAAATCCACCAGATGTTATATTGGCAGATAAAAAACAAAAAAAAAGGGCTGCTTGAGCTTAAAAAATTCAACAGGAACATGAAAACTCCATACTTTAGCAGGCATCAAGATCTCGGCAAGGGGGAGGTTTTGGATCACTTAGCAAAGTGGTATTTCCTCCTTCAGGTCCACTCATGATACGTTTAGGATTTTGGGTGCCAACCTGATATATAGAAGTCAGATTAGAACAAACATTAGTGGCATGAGCATCATTATGCAGACAAAAAAAATGATAAACTTGAAAAACCCCAAAGTACTGTGAGGAAAACCAAGCAATTTTCTGATCTAGTTGCTTACGGGTGGCTTCTCTCCTTTTCTTAACATCTCAACTATCTCAACAACTCGTTGCGTAGTAACATCTTCCTGCATTGTTTAAATATGGCAATGCACATATTAAAATTCCAGTAGGTTATCAATTGAGCACACTGCCTAGTTATGGTTAATCAGGCAAGTTGAAAAGAACTCTACAGAAACCCACGTAGTAATTATACGTATATCCTTCAGATCCATTGGTGTAATCAGCAACTGCAATCATAGGAGCATTTACACAACATCCCTGCAGAAAACATTTACAAAGCTGTTAAATTTGTGAGAGTGATTAAGGAAAAAAAAGGTTAGCATAAATAGATTTTCTAATAAAATTTGGCATTTTGGAGAAAAAAAGAAGTAAACATGTAAAGGGAAAGACTTACCATACATTCCATTTCTCCAACCGAGAATAAACCGTCCTTTGTTACCTCTGAATGATAAAAACAATAGACACTTCATATTCAATACAATCTAAAACTTCAAACTCTGACATGAGTTTTACATTATGTGTGTATAAACTGCAAGCACTATGTTTACAACACTTACCATTGCGCTCAACCCCCAAGTGTTTCAATAAGGCTCCTTCAATTTCTCGTGAACCACATATCATACATGGTGTTGTGCCACAAACCAATAGATGATACTTGCCAACCTGAAAAGCCATTGAATAAATTCATATAGGTTTTGCAACTTTGATCATTGAAAAGAGGTCCCAAGGTGCAAAACATACACATAAATTCTAACCTTTGACCTGTTGAACATTGAATAAAAAGTTGCAACCTCATACACGCGAATAGGAGCAACTCCCACAACCTTTGCCACCTGCACAATTCATTACATGTTTCATTATAAATATAATTTATTTAGCTTCTGCTTTATAAAAGGACTGCACCATTCAATATTAGCTAAATGAAAATTTCATGGATTTCAATTATCGTAACAAAAGTTTCATTTCAGGCAGAGACTAACAACTGAGTGATGCATAATGAAGAAATATCCTTTTATTACATGAATCACCCAAGTACTAAGTAAATTGTTTCAGGGGTAAACAGATCTAGCCACCTCTCTTATGTGATTTCAGATAAAGGAAAAATAGCTATTGACAAGGCCATTTTTACAATTGTATAATTCTGCATTTCATTCTTACAATCAAATTGAACACCGGATCAAATAGTTCTAGAAGTAATTATCTGGTTTCCAGTCCTGTAGTTGCTAAGGCTTTTCCTCTTTTATAAGTCTTATATCAACAACAGTGTGATACATTTCATAGAGTCCCTAGCATGGAATTTGTCTGAAACAATGATAAGAGTAGCCAAGCATATGGTAACATTGTGGGACAAACATAAGGAACTTGCTGGTGTGGTGAACGCTCTAATAATCCCTTTTTAGATATTAGTTGCATGTCAGCCATATCCTACAAACCAAAATGCAACCTACATCACAAAATACGAGTTGGTGATGCATTTTGGATTATAAACAGCATTTTACTGAAACCAGAAACCAAATAGCAAGGAAAACATTTAATGTCACTTGAATTTGCCTCCAAATTTGGTTAGTTTCCATATCTAACAAAACTATAGGTCTCTTCATATAAACAATATATCACTAGATCTCTAAGCATTTGAAAATTACCAGTTCAGGAATATTAATGCATGTCATCAAATGAATTCAAGTTAACAGCATTCATGCCACATACTGCATTCATGGCTGATACAGGAAGCCACCCTCCATGCTGCTGCTGTGCAAGATCTAACAGAGGTATTACTGCAGATTGCTTGTAGTTAGATGGATAATGAGACAATATCCCCTTGACCTATGAATAATAAATTAGGATTAGGTTTAGAATTAAATTTGGATTAAAACCCGTTACAATTTACAAAGCTACTAAAAGTAAAATTAAAAACTGATTCAGATTACATAAAATACGGAAAAGCAATGATGTTACAAACCAATTTTCAACAACAGTACATGAAATGTGAATCTCTAAGATCATTTAAGTAGAGAAAGCAAATTAATGGCATTTGACTTCACTATATTACACTTATGGGAAAATATAGGAATTCCTCAAATTTTAAGAATCTAGTCATACATTTACTAACCTTTGCTTTGTTTGCCTCCGAAAATTCCCATGGAAGGTCGGGATTGTTATCTGGGCCATCAATGTGCTACAGAAAAAAAGATTGCGCCAAATTCATTCAATCAACCGTCTTTTCTAGTAGTATTACTTATAGAGGAAAATCCCAGGAATTTGCAGTACATTATGCAACTTAAATATATATATTGCTGGGAGGATTAGAACATACATAGTTCAAGGCAGTGGAGAAGGATCGATACACCTGTGGAACAGGGAAATAAATAAAATAAAATAAAAGAGCGAAAAAATGAGATGGAGAAGTGTTTGGTTGAGAGCGGGAAAATGAAAGAGAAAAGTTAGATGAATACCTGAGCAGATAGACGGAAAGCTTGACGGACCTCAATAAGACGCTGTGACGCAAGTCGAGAAAGCATTTCAAAGGCAGGAGTTTTTAAGACCCTTCCTTGGTTAAACTCGATAATGAGAGATTTTGGGAAGAAGAAGATGATGAAAGACGGAAAGAACAAACATTTAAACCAATAGCTTATATAGCTTACAAGTGCGCTTTTCTGGGTGTACGAGGAGCGTGATTTGCTCGTCCCCATTGACTGCGCCCACTTATTGGGACTCAGTTTGGTCTTGGATTGGGCCTGATTCAAATTTCTCCACGTAGTTCTTAACTTTATTTTGGGTAACCTACACTTAGCAAATTTATATTTTAATAATTTAATTTTAAAAAATTACAATTTAATCACTGGCCCATTACGTTGCTAATGGAGGTCAAATATAGGGCATTTAAATTTATAATTTGAACACTCAATTATTAGTAAGTTTATATTTTGGTCATTTAATTTCAAAAAAACTACAAATCAATCATTAAACTATTATTAAGTTCATAGTATGGTCACTCAGACTTTGCACCATTATTCTTTAACTCGATAACCTAAACAATGTCAACAAATCAAGCCCAAAACCTTAGCAAAGCCACTGTAAACCCATGTTTCACCTCTGGTCCAACCAACTTGACCACCTTTTATTCTTAACACACTCATCGTTTCCTTTTAAGCCAAAACCAAGGCCCAATAAAATTCACAACTAAGCAATTCACACACTTTATCTTAAACCAATAATCAAATAGCACCAAAACCATGATCAAAGTAAACAAAAAAGAACCCAAAAAAGCAAATAAAAATTTGAAAAAAGTCACATGTTTCAAAAAGCCCCCAAACAAGTCTTATATGAGCAAAGGGACAAAATAAAATGAGAGAAAAGAGAATCAAAATATTTAAAAAAAGAAAACTCATATGTACTAGATTCAATTAGAAGTTAGTCGAAGAGTTTCAAGAGACAAATGCTCAATCTAAAAGGTCAAAGAGAAAGTATCGCTGAGAAGAGGAACATGTTAGAGTTAGACAACCATCCGATGACGGTGGATAGAAATCAAATAGCATATTCATTAGGGCTTTGAGTTTAAATCAACAAAGTTTCTAGATATTTCAAAGAAAATTAAACCATAAAGTTGAAAGATAAAGGAAAAACTCTGGTCCAATGGGTTTTTTTTCTTAGAGCGTGATTTGTTCTGCCCTATTAATCACACCCATTTATTGGACCTTAGAAAAAATAGGTTCAATTTGGGCTTGCTTCAAATTTCTCCATGCAATTCTTAACTTTATTTGAGTAAGTGACAATCAATATCACTCAATGACTAGTAAGTTTACACTTTGGTCACTCAATTTTAAGAAGTTACAAATTAGTCACTGAACTATCCGAAAGTTACAAGTTGATTACTAGCCTACTAAGTTGCTAGTGAATGTCTAATGTGGGTACAAGTAAATTTATCATTTGGTCACTTAATTATTGTAAGTTTAAATTTTGGTCTCTCATTTCCAAAAAGTTACAAGTTGGTAATTGAACTATTATTAAGTTCACACCATGGTATCTCAATCTTTGCACCATTACTCTTTAGCACAATAATCCAAACAATGTCAATAACTCAAGCCTTAAGCTCTAGCAAAGCCATTGTCAACCCATGTTTCACCTCTAACCCAACCAACTCCAACCACCCTTCATTCTTAATGCACTTACCATCTTCGTTAAGCCAAAACCAAAACCTAATAAAATCCACAGTTAAGTTGTCCACACACTCTTACCTTGAACCAGTAACCAAATAGCATCGAAACCACAATCAAAACAAACAAAAAAGATTAAAGAAAGTAAATAAAAAAGGAAGAAAGTATCATGTTTCAAAAAACCCTAAAAATAACTTACAGGAGCAAAGAGATAGAATAAAATGAGAGAAAAAAGAATCAAAATATTAAAAAAAGAAACTCAAATGTACCAGATTCGTATATGAGTTAGTTAAAGATTTTTAGGCGACGAAGGTTTAATCCAAAAGGTCAAGGAGAAAATATCGTTGAAAAGAGGAACATAATAGAGTTAGACGTCCATCTTATGATGCTAATGGAGATCAGAGAGCTTCTCTGTTAGGGCTTTGAGTTTAAATGTAACACCTTGTTACCTAACTCAGTCGCTGAAGCAACCACAATCAAATTGTGTCTGAAATATGCAATTTATTGATAATAAATCAATCAATTATACAATCAACATGAAATACAATCATTTTCGGGCCTAGTACGAGCTTACAAGAGCTCTAAAGCTAATTCAAATTTGAAGAAGGACTAAAATGAAAAGATTTCAAATGCAAGGCCAATAACGTAGAGTGAGGGAGTTCCTCGTCACGGCGTAACTCATTGTCCAATTTCATCCCGACAACCTAAGATTAGTGTCACAACGTGGTTGCCTCATCATGACGACATTCAAACGACATCACGATGTCACATACTGTTTTAGCCAAAAATGTACTAAAATGCACTCAATGTTATCCCAACATTCAATTTATTATTTCATGCGTAAGTTAAACATGAATTACATGTATTAGAGAATTCAAAACACTACTAAAACATGCATAGATGATTCACATTCATTCTCCAATACTTACCAATTCAAATACCATTCAAACATTCTATGGCATGACACAACATATTCAACCATACCATTTTAAAATAAACATCAACAATACATACATGTCACAATGCTAACTTGCGCACACCTAATAAACTTTCTAACCATTACTCAAATCATACTTACATTATCAAGGTATTAACTATTATCACATATATTCATACCAATTCACCTATTCATAGTGTACCATCTAACAATTCACATATATCCAAATTTGATCAATATAATGTTAACTTTTCAACTAGCAACCATTCAAGCCATTATGCATACTTATCTAATTCACACTTCCAGAACTTCATTATGCATACATATGATTTATACCATTATCAAGATTACACTAAACATATATATAAAATGCATCAAACACCAATTCATCCTCCAAGTTTAGTAGAATATAAACAAATGACTCTTTAGGTACATGTCATTAAACTACAAGAAACATCACCAACTCGCTGAATCCGGGATTACGGTTGAATGCTGATATTAACAAGTGTACACATTCAAAACCTAACCTGCGCATGGAAAACAAAACCGTACGCTGAGTACAACTCAATGATATTGCTATATTCAAACATTAGAACATAATATAAATCATATAATACAATGAACTAACAAACCAAAAATTCGAATGCAAGTTGAATGCAAGTTAACATGTCAATCTACAAATCCAAATGCATCACTTGATTATATAATGAATTTTTTATTATCTTAAATCGAGCTATCACAATTGCAGGCTATACATTTTACCATATATCAATCGAATCGATTAAATTGTGCAATATCAAATTCACATTTCGGACTTATAATCCGACATCTGCCTTCCACCCTTATTTCAATTTCATTTATAATAAATTTATCAATTCCACATATGTAACAACTTATTTCATCACAATACAGATTCAATTGCACATTTATAACAATATACAATATTTTCAAAACTATTCATTTTAGTCCTTATAACTAGCAATCAATCCAAATCAATTCAAATAAGCTCGTTTTATCATTTACAACGTACCTTATGATCTTACCATGCAACACAGTTCATAAATGCAGCAATTGAAATGGTTTAGATTATAGAAATACAAACCATAAACTCTAAGCTATTCATTGATGGCTTTACCTTTTCCTTTTTTTTCGAGGAATTTGAGTTGATGTTAGCTACAGATTAACACAAACATAACAAATCATCCATATACAAATAATTTCACATTCAATTGCTACTTTAAGAAACTTTTTCATTTTATTCAATTTAGTCCCTAAAACCGGGACTAACATAACTTTAAATCTAGAAATCAAATTTGCAAGCTGATTTTATTATAGTCCTAAATGGACCTCCCATTTCTCATTTCTACCAAAATTTCAAAATTTGTGCATTTTAGCTCCTATTACACAAAACTATAAATTAGCTTCACAGTTTAGTCCTTTTTCACTCTTAAGCTTACAATCTATCAATTTAGTACCTAAAACTTCAAGAATTCATCAATGACATCTTTCAAAAACTTCAAAAGTTACTAAAATTAACACACGAGTCAGCTAGATTAAGCTCTGAAGATTTAAAAAACATAAAAATTATAAGAAAAAGACTAAATTGCACTAATCAATTGAAGATTTATACTTTAAAACCCCTTGGCGGTGATTTTCTCTTTTTCCCACTTTCATACATATGTTTTGTTTTAATAATTTAATTTTAATCTTTTTTATATTATAAAATATACATACATATATACATTAATCATTTACCGCCCACTAATTCCATTATGGTATAATTATCACATTGGTCCTTAATCTAAGTTTTCACTTAAAACTGTATAGTAATTTAACTTTTACCACTTTTATAAATTAGTCACTATACCTTAATTAAACACTAATTTGATAAAATTACTTATCCAAAATTCAATTCATTTTTAATATAACTCCATAAATATTTAATAAAAATATTTAAGGTCTCGGTTTACGAAAACAGAGTCTTGAAATCAAATTTTCTAATACCACTGACTTTCGGATTGTTATATTAAATCAACAGAGTTTTTGGATATTTCATAGAAAATTAAACCATAAAGTTGAAAGATTAAGTAAAACTCCATTTCGATGTGTTTCTTTGTAGGAGGAGGAGGCCAGATGATGACAAGATTATTGGAATACAATTGTGAAGGAGGTCCCTAAAACTCTAAAACATTTGAATAGTTTAAGGACCAACTTGTAACTTTTCTAAAGTTCAGTGACTAAAGTGTAAAATTTCTAATAATTGAGTGATTTTGAGTATAGTTTACCCCATGATGAATAGTAAGTTAACCACTATCAAACATCCATTAGCAACTTTAACAGCACAATAACTTAAATAAGAAATTTCGAATAATTTAGTAATCAACTTATAATTTTTTGAAATTTAGCATGGTAGTTGGTACCGTACCTGCACTGGTCGTACCGGTCAGTATGTATTGTTTCAGTCTTAAACCAATACCAAGTAGTTTATGTACTGTTTTGGTCAAAATTTTGGTGTGTTTCGGCTCATTTTGATTAATATTGGCTTGCACCTGTGCGTACCGACCCATAACGGTTGGTACAAAATTTTGATATTTTAAAATAGATTTAAAATTTTTCATTTTAACCATTTTAAACTTTCTATAATCATATTTAAAATCCGAACCTATTAAATTAAATTAAATTATTCAACCTATTTAATACTTTTAAAATTTATATTTATATATAAATATATTTATATGAATGTAATTGAGATATATTTGCATGTATATATAATATATATTT
>JABFAF010279328.1:2488-13010 GCA_013677275.1 Gossypium schwendimanii | reverse complement strand
ATACGTATGCAAATGTATGTCTTCTAGTAATGCCTCGTACCCTATTCTGGCGTCGAATACGGGTAAGGGATGTTACAATGTGACATCACCAGATTCGGTCATAATGTTTAGACCGGGTTTGGGGTGTTACAGAAATGGCTATTTAAGAACATGTTTTGGTGTTATGTATGCCTAAATGATAGTTAATACAAAAAAATTATAAAAGAGTAAAAATTTGCAATGAAACAGTTTTTGGATAACAGCATTGACGTGATTTTGAAAATTCACCAAGTATAGTAGAAATGTAACTAGAGAGTGAATGAGATATAGAATTGAAGCTTATCGAGTCTATTTTCACATGAAAGAAATGGTGTAGGCAAAGGAATTTTATATTTTGTAATATTTGAATTTTAGTGAGATAGGATCAGATTGGTTTTTGAAGTCCCCTATTCTGACTTTAGGAAATAATTAAAAATCATACAGAAAGAATTATGAGTCATATTTTATATGTCTAGATTGCTTAGTGAGTCTATTTTCAATGGAAATAAGCGAAAGCACCATATGAAGCCTGTACAATGAGATAATTGATTTCTAGTGAATAGACATCAGAACCGTCAGACAGTGAAATAGGGGAGAATTTAACGAATTAACTGTACTATTTGGCTAACCCCAAAATTCTGGAAATTTTATGATAAGAAAATAAATGAGTCTAGTTTTAGGAAAAATTTACGAATCTAAATTTTTAGTTTCATAACTCAAGGTATAATTAAATTAGTGACTGTTACGCAAGTGTGGTGCGACCATGCCTCGTAGCGCATCAAGCTCGAGCAAGGACCCCGAGATGCTTCCCCAAGGCCCAATCACACAAGCTCCAGCGAAACAATTCAAAGAGGCCATTTCGGCCTTAGTGGAGCAAGTTTGGGGCGAGACCTTGGCTGGACACTTCAAGAAGGATCAGACCAGTTCCATGAGTTCTTCTTGCAACCTTTTGCAAGCTGAACTAAATTCGAATTTAGCGCCATGAGCTCGTTTCAGCTCAATCGAGCTCGTCTTTAATTTTATTATTTAAACGATTTAGCTTGCTAGACTTAATTTAATTATTTAAATAAGTTAGTTAATTTGGTTTCAGCATGAACATGAATTAATTTGAGCCTATTAATTTTATATTAAATATTTTTTATTTTTTAATACATGGTTTTAATATTTTTAATTAGTACATATTAATTTGTCCTAGTCTAAGACATGAATTTAATTTGTCCCTTTTCAGCAGATTTTCATATGTAGGTAATTAAGTTGTCTTAGTTCATAACATGTTTTAATTGTGTCCTAGTGTGGCTGTCGAATTTAATATGTCTTGTTGTCAAATTTTATTTTGTCTTAAACATGAATTAATGGCTGATTTAATTGGGTGTAGGTACATGGACATGGGACGGCATTAAAGAGGTGGCTGCTGGTTGTTTTCTCCAAGGAACCCTTCGTGAATAGCAAAGGACACTTGGGGCTACTGTTGCACTTTTGCAAGCTGATCATTCAGCTCGCCGATGCATCTTTGAAAGCCCCACCAGCTGAAATGCTCCATTCACACATCAAGGCCCTTCAGTTTTGTGTGTTCACACACAATGGCTGCTCATCTCCCATTATTCACACCTAGAAACTGTTAGAGAACCCAAGCTGACTTTAATGAAGTCTAAGTTGCTCAGCTGATCAAGGAGCCACAATTAAAGCCAAATTTCAATCTCTAGGCCGAACCTACATGCACTATTCAGCTCCCAAGGCCCCCAATTATTCCAGCTGATTTTCAAGGCATCTAGAAGCTGATTTTTGGCCTCCCCAAATGCACAAGGAAGCAGTTTGGAATTTTTAAGAACTTATAGCCTAATTAAGTGAATTAAAAGTTGACTTTTCTGCCAAGTTTTTTTGTCCATTCGGCTAGCCCTTTCTTGGCTATAAATATTGAGTTCAAAACATGTATGAAGGACTTTTGACATTTTTTTAATGAATTGCTGCCGATTTTGTGAGACAACTTTCTCTCAAATTTTGTTCGAGACTCGAACGACTTATCTAGCTCCTAGTGGCGTCTTTTTGAGTCTTTTTTTGAACTTATCACTCCTTAACCGAGTGTGGCGTTCACCCACTTATACCTTTGGTTCGTACTTATCTAAGTAATGGGTCAATGCCCTAAATTGCCATTCCAAAAAACCTTAAGGCCGTATAAGTTTCGAGTAACACTCGTTTCTAGTGTTGGTTCACTCTTGATCCTTAAGTCCCATTCGTACCATTCCTTCCGCAAACCAAATCCTGATTTCATTCCTTGTTAGCCGAACCTAAAAAAAACCCATTCTCACTATTTCGAACCTATCTTTGATTACCTTAACCCATACTTAGCCTATTCTTGACTAAACTCCTAAACTGAGCGATACTTTTTCGATTAACGATCGGGCAACCATTCGACTCGGATCAATCTACGAAGCCGAGACCGCATCATTTGGTATCAGAGCTAGTGAAAATTAGAAGTACAGACGTTTGAAGCCATCCCGGAATAGGTTCATAAAAAATCAAAAAAGAATTTCGTGGATCAAAGTAGTCCATTGTATTTAGCATTTTGTAATTAAAAAAAATTGAAATAAAAAAATTGAAATTAAAAAAAATGAGTGTTTAGTTTTTGTTAATTGAGTCTCAAGTTCTGTGAAGTAAAGAATAAGTTTGTATTCAATTTTTTTGTAGTTCCCGATCACCCCTCTGCTATTTCCTCCTTCTCCTTTTCATGCCACACTTCCAAACCCGTTCTTTGTTTCTTTCAGCCTACCCTCAACCAAACAATCAATCCCTTGCAAACTAGTTTGAAGCCGATTCCCTAGACTACGATAACGTCTCATTGAGTCTCTTATGAAATCACGAGAGAAAGGCGAGTGGAAAAAGGCACGAGTGTGTGAGCGCATTAGAGAGGAGGTAAAAGCCGAAAAAAGTGCAAACATGAGTGTGAGTGACCTATTCTTTTCTTTCCGAGTGAAACGTGAGGATTTTCTGTGAGGTTTAATTCACATGTCTAGAAGCCCAGAAAGAAATATGGAGGAAAGGCAACTTGTACGCAATGTGCCAAATCTTAATCTTCAAGTTCTATTGCGAGAGGTGGAGTGCTTATTTGATTGTAAGCTCGATCCTATCCAAGAAAGGCTTGACCAAGTCGAGGAGCATGCCCAGTGAGAGAGGATGCCTTAAGGTCCACAAAGGCACCGCAGATGGCAATGAGACCTCGAGGAAGAATTAGATGACCCTAGTGACGTCAAGAGTGACCAAGGTCCCAATCTAAGCGACCGACAGAGAGGCCAAAGAAATCGAGGTTAAAGGGAATGTGGACGAGTCGACGACCTCAGGAACATCAAACTTGTCATTCCTCTGTTCTAAGGCAAGTCTGATCCAGAGGCGTACTTAGAGTGGGAAAAGAAGATAGAACTAGTTTTTGACTGCCACAACTACTTCGAGGCTAAGAAGGTGAAGTTGGCAGTGATCGAGTTCTCCGATTACGCCATGATTTGGTGGGACCAACTCACCACGAGTCGACGAAGAAACGACGAACGACCCATATCCACTTGGGGCGATATGAAGGCGCTGAAGCGGAGGTGGTTTATTCCATCGTACTATCACTAGGAGCTCTACCAAAAACTCCAAAACCTTTCTCAAGGTTCGAGGAGTGTAGAAGATTACTACAAAGAGATGGAAATCACAATGATTCGTGTGGACGTTTGAGAAGATCGAAAAGCAACGATGGCACGTTTCTTAGCCAGTCTCAACTGAGACATGGCAAACATTGTGGAGCTTCAACATTACGTCGAGATCGTGGACATGGTGCACATAGTCATCAAGGTAGAAAAACAACTTAAGCGCAAAGGAGCCGTTCGAAGCCTTTCTAACCCCAACATCTCCAAATAAGGTCAAGGCAATAGTAGGAAAGATCGACTGAGCTATACTAAGTAACAAAAGATGACAAAGAAGGTGAACAAACCAACGGGTGAATCCATAATAGGCAAGGCAGCCAAACCAATCACCAACCGGACAAGGGACACTAAATGTTTCAAGTGCCTCGGGAGGGGCATATCGCCAGCCAATGTCCCAATCGAAGCAACATGGTAGTATGAGTGGATGGCGAAATAGAATCGGAGGAAGATGAAGAAAATGAACATGAAGCCACTACTGACGAAGAGGAGGAGTTGGAAAATGTGGTAGACGGTGAACTCCTCGTCATCAAAAGGAGTTTAAGTCTCCAAGGTGTGGAAAATGAACAACAACGAGAAAATATTTTCCACACTCAGTGTCAAGTACAAGGAAAAGTCTATTATATGATCATCGATGGCGGGAGCTGCACTAACGTGGCGAGTACCCTCATGGTGGAGAAATTGGGGCTACCTACATCCAAGCACCCTAATCCTTACAAACTCCAATGGCTCAATGACGGCAGTGAGCTAAAGGTGACCAAACAAGTGCTTGTGACATTCTCCATTGGAAAATACTCGAATGAAGTGCTGTGAAACGTAGTGCTAATGCATGCGGGGCATCTCTTACTCGAATGTCCTTGGCAGTTTGATAGGCGAGTCATCCACGATATCTATACCAATAGGTATACTTTCAAGCACTTAGGCAAAATTGTGACGTTAGCACCGTTAACACCAAAACAAGTCTACGAGGAGCAAGTGCGACTGTAACACCCCTAATCTGAGTCTGTCACCGAATCAGTGTTACGAGGTATTACTAGACATATCACAGTTCATACATATATTCATTTCATGTCACAACTCAAAATTTAATCACATCAAAGCTCGATCTAGACATATCATATATCAAGTATATATAATACATAAGCAGACATACTATTTCTATTGCTGAATATTCACATATCAATTATTAATTCTGCACTAGCATATAATAAAACTAACTGAACCAATTTTCTTATTATAATAATAATAGTCAATTACATATGAAATCATAATAATATACACATGACCGAACATACCAATAAAGCTTATATAAATATATATATGGTGCACATTTTATCATAAAATCAAGAGCCATATTTTAAAAATTAAAATACAAACAACATTTCATTGTACACCTAATTCGCATATGTAAATTAGTATGCAAGAACTTCATATCACATTCTTTTAACTAATCATTTATTCAGTCACCCCATTATCAAATCATATAATTATCATAATGGACCAATATAGTAACCGAATTTATAACACACATTTACACATACCTATTTTAACATTAGCACCAACTTAACCTTTTTAACTTTCCATAAAAAAAATAACTAGCCAAAACATACTTAAACCATATCCATCATTTATCCTATTTGATTCATATCAAAAAGAATTATGAAACACATTTACTGCTTATTATTTAACAATAAAACGTATATAAGCAATATACACTCAAATGCATTATCAATACAAGCTGAAACAAAATGACCTATACATTCAAACTTATAATCAACTAACCCAATTAGTTACCAAATCCATACATACCACACATATAATTAGCTCCACTATCCAACTCTGATTTCTTTGGCTCTTGATCTAAATGTATTCGAAATAAACTAATTTAAATATAATTTCATTCGATTTAGTCCAAAAGTACATAAATAGGTAAATTACCATTTTGCCCCTTACATTTTACACTAGACATTTTAGTCCAAATTTCACCAAACACAAAATACGCAAAATCTCACAACAACATAGTTAGGCCAAATCTTCCTTGTATTCATAAAATTCCATGCAATTCATTTATTTCACATTTTAGTCCCTCAATTTATTATTTTTGCAATTTAGCCCTAATTACTGAAAATCATCAAAAATTTCAATACAAAACATATATATATATATATATCATAATTCATCATCAAACATCACAAAACACAATTATTCGTCAATGGAATAACTTAAAATATTCATCAAAATAAAAAATTCTAGCATGGGTCGGATAGTACTCGAAGCAACGATATTAAAAACATAAAAATTATCAAAAACTGAACAAAATTCATACCTTAATCAAGCTTTGTAAGTGCTGAATGTTCCAAAGATTTAAACCCTTATATTTCTCTCTTAGTTTCGGTCAAAAAGATTAAGAACATGGTTTTAAATTTGTTATATTTAACATATATTAACCTTAATAATTAATTTACTTAATTAACCTTTGTTAAAATATATATATATAACACATATTATAAGGTCATTCTTGACCATTGCCATCCACTCACCTAATAGTGGACTAATTGCTTCTTAAATCCTCCAAATTATAAATTTTTATTTTATGTGATTTAATCCTTTTATTTAATTAGACACTCAAACGATGAAATTAAAGCACGTAATTTTCACACAAGTAAATTCACAAATAATTAACACATAAAATAATTTTAAAATATTTTTCTAACTCAGATTCATGGTCCCAAAACCACCGTTCTGATTAGGGTTAAAATCGGCTATTACAGCGACTAAAAAATTCTATAGAACAAATGAGGGAAAAAGAAAAGAGCTAGAGTTTGAAAGGAAAAAACATTGAGAAAAAGAAAGGAAAAGTAAAAAGGAGTGAAAAGAACGAGAGAAAAGAGATAGTTGAAAGAGAAAAAGAATGTGAAAAGATAAGCGTGTTTGCAAAAAGTAGTGAAGTTCGAAAGGCACTTTTGTTGAGGTAGCTAATCCTTGTGCTCATGTACAAGGAAAATTTACTTGACACTAACGATTTATACGAAAATATCCCTTCTTCTGTTGTGTCCCTTTTACAGGATTTCAAAGATGTATTTCCGGATGACGTACCAAGTGGGCTGCCACCTCTTCGTGGGATCAAGCACCAAATTGGCTTTGTGCCGGGAGCCGTAATCCCAAATCAACTAGCGTACTAGATTAATCTTGAAGAGACCAAGGAACTTCAATGCGAAATCAATGAACTTATGGAGAAAGGCTACATCCATGAGAGCCTTAGCCCTTGTTCCGTTCTGATGTTGTTGGTGCCAAAGAAGGACGAGACTTGTCGTATGTGTCTTTATTGCCGCGCTGTAAACAAAATTACCGTCAAGTATCGACATTGGTTATCGTGACTCGATGACATGCTCAATAAATTAAGTGGTGCCAAACTATTTTCAAAAATTGACCTCAAAAGTGGGTACCACCAAATTCGCATACGAGAGGGTGACGAATGGAAAATGACATTCAAAACAAAACACGATTTGTATGAACGGTTGGTCATTCCGTTTGGCCTAACCAACGCTCCTAGTACGTTCATGAGACTTATGAACTATGTGTTGCGATCATTTATCGATGAGTTTTGTGTTGATTACTTGGACGATATATTAATCTATAGCAAGTCTTTGAAAGAACATGTAACACACCTGAGGTGTCTGTTTTGGAGGTTCTCTGAAAGGAGACTTTATACGCTAATCTTAAAAAGTGTACGTTCTGTTCTGATAAAGTGGTTTTTCTAGGTTTTGTGGTCAAATCGGAGGGACTCAAGGTGGAATAAGAAAAGGTTAAGGCAATCCAAGATTGGCCGAGACCGACGAGTATTAGCCAGGTGAGAAACTTCCATGGCTTGGCAAGCTGCTATCGGTGCTTTATGCCCATTTTTAGCACCTTGGCTGTACCGTTGACTAGCGTAATCAAGAAAAACTCCGCTTTCATTGGGGCGAGGAGCAAGAAAAGGCTTTTACTATTATTAAAGACTGTCTTACTAAAGCTCCGTTACTTGCCTTGCCTGATTTTTCTAAAATGTTTAAAATTGAGTGTGATGCATCAGGTGTAGGAATCAGGGCTGTGCTAACTCAAGACAGAAGACCAATCGCTTATTTTGGTGAAAAGTTGAACGGAGCCATGCTGAACTACCCTCGTCTACGACAAGGAAATGTATGCTCTCATTCGAGCTCTCGAGACGTGGCAGCACTACTTGTGGCCGAAGGAGTTCGTGACTCACTCCGATCACGAGGTGCTAAAGCATATCAAAGGCCAGCACAAGCTGGATAAAAGGCGTGCCAAATTGGTAGAATACCTAGAGTCGTTTCCTTATGTCGTCAAGTATAAAAAAGGTAAAGAAAACATAGTGGCCGATGCACTTTCGAGAAGGAATACGCTCATGTCATACCTAGATTCCAAGTTACTTGGTTTTGTATTTTTGAAAGACATGTATGCTACTGACAATGACTTTGGTAAAATCTATTTTGCCTGTGAGAATGTAGCTGTTGATAGGTTTTATAGGCACGAAGGCTTCCTTTTTAAGGAAGGCAAGTTGTGCATCCCGCAAGGTTCCACTCGGGACTTGTTAGTAAATGAGGCACAGAGTGGGGGCCTCATGGGCTACTTTGGAGTGGGGAAAACATTGGCCATGCTCCAAGAGCATTTCTATTGGCCAAAAATGAAGCGGGATGTCGAACAAGTCTGCAGACGGTGTGTGACGTGTAAGTGGGCCAAGTTTGAGGTCAAGCCACATGGACTGTACACGTCGCTTTCGATCCCCTAAGCCTATTGGATGGACATATCCATGGACTTCGTCCTTGGATTACCTAGGACTAAAACGGGGAAGGATTCAATTTTTGTTGTTGATCATTTTTCTAAAATGTCGCATTTTATAGCTTGCACAAAAACTGATGACGCTGTTCATGTTTCCGATCTATTCTTTCAGGAGATCGTTCGCTTGTATGGAATACTGAGAACGATAGTTTTAGATCGCGATGCGAAGTTTTTAAGTCACTTCTGGCGATCATTATGGGGAAAGGTAGGGACTAAGGTTTTGTTTTCAACCACTTGTCATCCCCAAACCAATGGCCAAATCGAGGTGGTCAATCGCGTCCTATCAACATTGCTTCAGGCGATCATCCAAAAGAACCTAAAGTCATAGGAGGAATGCTTACTATATATAGAGTTTGCCTACAACTGATCTCTACACTCAGCGACTAAATATTCCCTTTTTGAAATCGGTTACGGGTTTAATCCTTTGACACTATTAGATTTAGTGCCTCTACCTAATGATTAACTAGTTCATGTAGATACTAGGAAGAAGGCTGAATTTTTGATGAATTTACACGAGAAGGTGCTAGCCAACATCGAGGCAAAAACCAAGACTTATGCGTAAAAGGCAAACAAGGGCAGGAAGAGAGTTATTTTTGAACCTGGTGACTAGGTTGGGTTCACATGCAAAAGGAGCGATTTCTGGCTCAGTGGAGATCCAAACTACTACCTCAAGGGAATGTGCCTTTCCAAGTCTTAGAGCACATAAATGAGAACTCTTACAAACTTGACTTGCCTGGTGATTACAAATTAGTGCGAATTTCAATGTATGCCATAGAGTGCATCAAGCCCGAGCAAGGACCCCAAGATGCTTCCCCAAGGCCCAATCACACGAGCTCAGGCCAAGCTATTCAAAGAGGCCATTTCGACCTTAGTGGAGCAAGTTTGGGGTGAGACCTTGGCTGGACACTTCAAGGAGGATCGAACCAGTTCCATGAGTTCTTCTTGCAACCTTTTGCAAGCTGAACTAAACTCAAATTCAGCTCCATGAGCTCGTTTCAGCTCAATCGAACTCATCTTTAATTTTATTATTTATGCGATTTAGCTTGCTGGACTTAATTTAATTATTTAAATAAGTTAGTTAAATTATTTTCAGCATGAACATGAATTAATTTGAGCCTATTAATTTTATATTAAATATGTTTTATTTTTAATACATGGTTTTAATATGTTTTAATTAGTACATATTAATTTGTCCTAGTCTAAAACATGAATATAATTTGTCCTTGTTCAGTTGAATTTAATATGTAGGTAATTAAGTTGTCTTAGTTCATAACATGTTTTAATTGTGTCCTAGTGTGGCTGTCGAATTTAATATGTCTTATTGTCCAATTTTATTTTGTCTTAAACATGAATTAATGGTTGATTTAATTGGGTGCAAGTACATGGACATGGGATGGCATTAAAGAGGTGGTTGTTGCCGAATTTAATAGGTACATGGACATAGGACGACATTTAAGAGGTGGCTGTTGGTTGTTTTCTCCAAGCAACCCTTCGTGAATAGCAAAGGACACTTGGGGCTGCTGTTGCACTTTTCCAAGCTGATCATTCAGCTCACCGATGCATCTTTGAAAGCCCCACTAGCTGAAATGTTCCAGTCACACATCAAGGCCCTTCAGTTTCGTGTGTTCAGACACAAGGGCTGCTCATCTCCCATTACTCACACCTAGAAACCGTTGGAGAACCCAAGCTGACTTTAATGGAGTCTAAGCTGTTGAGCTAATCAATGAGCCACAATTAAAGCCAAATTTCCATCCCTAGGCCAAACCTACATGCACTATTCAGCTCCCAAGGCCTCCAATTATTCCAACTGATTTTCAAGGCATCTACAAGTTGATTTTTGGCCTCCCCAAATGCACAAGGAAGCAACCTAGAATTTTCAAGAACTTACAGCCTAATTAAGTGAATTAAAACCTGACTTTTTAGCCAAGTTTTTTTGTCCATTCGGCTAGCCCTTTCTTGGCTATAAATATTGAGTTCAAAACATGTATGAA
>JABFAF010279294.1:0-13698 GCA_013677275.1 Gossypium schwendimanii | reverse complement strand
ACCTAGATCAATACTTAAATAAATATTTTTTAGGTGGCCAAAATACAATCAATCGTTGTCAGAGATTTAGCGCTTAATTTGATTAAAATGAAAACACCTTAAAAGTTAAGTGACATACTAGATAATATACCCATAATTTAAACAACACAAATAATTTACCATTATACTAGTAACTAATTGACAAAAAGGGATACCACTACCTTAAGTGATATTATTATTATTTATACAAGGCCTTTATTCATAGGCTAAACTCATTTTACTATTAAAAATTAATAAAATATTCAAAAATATTTTATAATTAAAATATTTATATGATTTAAATTGAATTCGAAAGTCGAGAGTCGAAAGTCGAAATTCAATTTAAAAGAATAAGTGCAAAATTAAAAAAAATTAAATATAATTTTTTAATAAATCGAAGATTTTTAGTAATATATCAATCACACTCTCCATATCCGAGTAGTATATGTGACATTTAAATGTAAAAATATAAAAATGCATTTCATATTATTTTTTTCCATACAAATGGAAAAAGAAAAAAATCAAAAGAAAGAAAGCACTTCCATTCATCACGTTCACAAGGTTAAAATATGTTATTAGTCCCTTACTTGTACAGAATTTCAAAATTCTTTTACATTTTTAATTTAAAAATCCTAACCCAATCATTAATTTTGTTGTTGAGTTTTGTCAAAATTTATCAATTTTAATTTTTTTCAATAATATGCCACGCAATATTAGAATAGCCCAATGAACATGTCAAGTTATCCTACTTTGATGTGTAATATTAACAATGTTATTAATTGAATTGAGATTTTTAATTAAAAAATAAGTTTTGACTTAATTTTTATGTTTTTAAGTATAAAGACTAAATCTCAAATTTGGTTAAAATACAAGGAGTAAAAGCAGATTTTAACCCTCCCACAAACCGTTATATTGAAATTTGATATCGATTATTATTGAGCAAAAGAAAAGAGATTGACATCAATCCATTAAAACTTAATAAGACTTTAAAGTTTAAAGAGGAAGGCATTTACTTTTCCCCAGTCACCGCTCAGAAACCCCCCCCACTAGCAGGATGGAGAGTAAATAACCTTTATGTTACTAGAAAGCTTAAAACTCTGTTTTCTACCCACCGTCATTAAAACCCATAAAGACGCCTCTCTCTCCATAAATTTCCTAACTTTCAATTTGCTCTTATCTCTTCTGCATGTTATTGTTTTGTTTCTATTGTATTCACTTTACATCTATCGTTGATTTACCAAACCAGAAATTAGACATTTAAACAGTGTTTTCTTATTATTTGTGCTGCTTATTTGTATTTTTGTTACACCACCGTTAGCCTCTTTGTGTACTGTTTATTTAAGAATATGAACCAAAATGGAAAGAAAAAAAGTTAGAAACAATTAAGTGGGAGAGGTTGTAATCTAGTTTAAAGTTAAACCCGCTTGTGTATGCACCCTGCTCTATCTGCATTGGAAATTGCAACGAAAACTCTGCCAAATTCCCATACAGCTGCATAGAAGATTTGATTTTTTGAGTCAGGTTCATCTAAAATTCAAAGGTTTCATCTTTTCATCTCTTTGATTCGGTTCTCGTGCTGTTTCTTTTTTCCAGCTTTTGTCTTTAATTCAGATCTCTTAGTTGTTGTTGTTTCTTTAATTTCTATTATTGTTTGCTATTAATCCATTTGTAGTTTATGTAAGAATCCAGGATTTCGGTTCCTGTTAAGAACAAAAAGATTCAAAGCTTTGGTGTTACTGTTACTTGCTAGGATTTTGAAAAGATGGGTTGTAAGATAATTGAATTGCTCATCTGGGTTTCTTCAGTCTTATGTTTTCAATGCTTTGCTAGAGGGTTTACACCAGCAGACAACTACCTTATTGATTGTGGATCACTAGCTAATAGTACAGTGGGTGGTCGAGTTTTCATGGCTGATGACTTAGCCTCTAAACTCCTTTCTACACCACAACGTGTTGTTGGGAACACTTCGAAATCAATCATCTCTTCTGCCGTTTCACGGCTCTATCAAACAGCTAGAATCTTTACCGGTGTTTCTAAGTATACATTTCCTATCAGCCAACGGGGGAGACTCTGGATTCGCCTTTATTTCAATCCATTTGTTTATGCTACTTACAATATGAGTTCGGCAAAGTTCGATGTTTCCACTGAAAACCATGTCCTTCTCAGCAGTTTCAGTGTTGGAGCTCATCTTGTCAAAGAATTCTCTGTTAATATCACCACCGATAGCCTTGCCATCATATTCACTCCTTCAGAGAATTCATTTGCTTTTATAAATGCCCTGGAAGTTGTTTCAGTTCCTGATCAGCTCATTCCAGACCACGTCCGTACTGTTAAATCATCAGTAGGATTCCAAGGCTTGATGTGGCAGGCACTGGAGACGGTTGCTAGGGTGAATATGGGGGGACCTATGGTGTCCTTCAAGAACGATACCCTTCATCGAACATGGGTGCCTGATCAGAGTTTCCTTATAGAAAAGAATCTTGCATCAACTGTATCAAATACTAGAGCTGTCAAGTATGTTGATGGTGGATCAACACCAGAGATTGCTCCAGTTTCTGTTTATGGTAGCTGCACCAAGATGAACTCCTTAGGTGACCCCAATAGCAACTTCAATGTGACCTGGGAATTCGATGTGGATCGCGGTTTTCAGCACCTAGTTAGGTTTCATTTTTGTGATATTGTCAGCACTTCTCTTAACCAGCTCTATTTCAATGTTTTCATCGACTCCTCAATGGTTGTGAGGGACCTTGATCTGAGTGCTTATTTGGGTAATGTTTTGGCTTCTGCATATTATATGGATTTTGTTACAGACTCAGCTACTGTGAACAAGCTTCGAGTAAGCATTGGTCCATCAAATTTACATGGTGTTTACCCTGATGCCATACTAAATGGGCTTGAAATCATGAAATTGAACAATTCTGATGGCAGCCTTACTGGCTTGGGAACTGCCAATACTTCTGGTTCAAGTTCAAAGAAGAAAGTTGGTGCCATAGTGGGTGCCAGTGTTGGGGTGGCTTTTGGACTGCTGTTGGCAGGACTTCTATTTATGTTTTGTAGAAAAAGAAGATGTGTGGCACACCAGAGCCAATCGAAGACGTGGATTCCTTTTTCAACTAATGGAGGAACTTCCCACACTATAGGGAGCAAACACTCCAAAGGAACAACTGCTAGTGTCAATTCGAATACTGGCTATCACATTCCTTTTCTGGCTGTTCAAGAAGCCACCAATAATTTTGATGAAAGTTTGGTCATTGGGATTGGCGGTTTCGGTAAGGTATACAAGGGAGAACTGAATGACGGTACAAAATTTGCTGTTAAAAGGGGAAATCCCCGGTCCCAACAAGGACTTGCCGAGTTCCAGACTGAAATTGAGATGCTATCCCAGTTCCGTCACCGCCATTTAGTTTCTTTAATTGGTTATTGTGATGAAAAGAATGAGATGATCTTGATTTATGAATATATGGAGAATGGTACACTCAAGAGTCATCTCTATGGTTCGGGCCATCCAAGTTTAATTTGGAAACAAAGGCTTGAAATATGCATTGGAGCAGCTAGAGGACTCCATTACCTTCACACAGGCTATGCGAAAGCAGTTATTCATCGTGATGTGAAGTCCGCGAATATCTTACTTGATGAGAATCTCATGGCCAAGGTTGCGGATTTCGGGCTGTCAAAGACAGGACCTGAAATCGATCAGACCCATGTCAGTACAGCCGTGAAAGGAAGTTTTGGATACCTGGATCCAGAATATTTCAGAAGGCAACAACTGACAGAAAAATCTGATGTATATTCATTTGGAGTGGTTTTGTTTGAAGTTCTTTGTGCAAGACCAGTAATAGATCCTACTCTTCCAAGGGAAATGGTAAATCTAGCTGAATGGGCAATGAAATGGCAGAAAAGAGGACAGTTGGTGCAAATAATTGATTCTAATCTCAAAGGAAAGATCAGGCCTGATTCTCTTAGGAAGTTTGGAGAAACTGCTGAGAAATGCTTAGCTGATTTCGGTGTCGACAGGCCTTCCATGGGGGATGTTTTATGGAATCTGGAGTATGCTCTTCAACTTCAGGAGGCTGTTCAAGGCGATCCCGAAGAGAACAGTACAAACATGATCGGTGAACTTTCTCCACAAATTAACAATTTCAGTCAGCTTGATCCAACAGTTTCTTCTGCACAGTTTGTGTTGTCTAGTGTGGATGACCTCTCAGGTGCTTCAATGAGTAAAGTGTTCTCACAGCTGGTGAAGTCTGAAGGCAGGTGAATTATATGTTATGGAGCAAAGATTACATGGTTTTCTCCGATCCACCAAAGCTCGGTGGAATGGTTCGTCATCCTATACACCATAATGGTCTCTTTGGTTAGTCATCAAACAAACCAGGCATAAGCTTTGCTCTAAAGTGAACATGTATTTTGTGAGCTCTTCCATGTACAGCAGGGTTGGGGATCTGTAGTGAGCTTTAAGAATGTTCTCGTTGCTTGTTTGTTTCGGATTTGCTATTAGGTGCATATCTTACTTTAATCGGTCGACAGTGATTGGTTGTTTTCTTGTTCTTGTTCCATTCCCCACAGTTCTGGTATAGTTTATTACTTTTATCTATCTGCATCAACATGAACACGAGATAAAACTGTTCTTCCTGGTTGATGGCCTGTTAAAAGACAATGCATGATTTTAGCTTGAAGCATCCTATGTTTTGTCCTTCCAGCATTGATGTAAATCAGCGAGTGAATCATGAGTCCATGCTTCATTTGTTTATGAATCTCTATCACCCTCGAATTTCTCATATTGGAAGAGATTATAATCATAAAAGGCACTCAAAAACATTATTAGAGCAAAATAAAAGTCTGTTGGCAATAAACGGGCCAGTTAGTATATTTGCTATAACCATCAGTTGAGAATAATTAATTCGTCTAAGCACTCTTTAGTCCATTACCAATTAGAGAACAGGCTGCAGTAGCATCATCAACAACAAATGATGGGGGAGCATGAATGCACATGCATGCACCAATTTGTCTTAAATTTTTGTGGATCCAGCCCAATCTTGGGACTAGAATAGGCTGGAAACGAGCAATTTCATGATGAAAGCCTGCTTGAAACAAGACTAGTTTCAAAGCTTCTACAGGTACCTTGTAGGTAACTCCGACTGGAATATTTGAAGAATCATATTCACATTCATATTCGAATATCTTGAACCATAGCATACAAGGTAACTACCTCACTTGTAGATAAAAGATTCATCAAAGGGTCAATGGCAATATATTTATTGCTTACCAAATATTTCTTATAAAATCGAAAAGAAGTATCCATGAACATTCCAGGAGTCTCAAGACAAATCAGCAATGTTAATTATGTTTTCCATTGACAAAATTAAGGAAAACAAAAACACCAGTACTATAATGATGTTCATGATCAGACAGCAAATGAGTTGGCACCTAAGTAAATATTTGATAATATCATACACTTCCTTTCTCTTCTGTTCCAGAAGAAACATGGTGTTATTAGTGATGTAAATATTGCTTAGCGTCTTTTTCTTTTTGCAGTTCATTATTTTTTTATTTTAAAAGGTTTAGAGACTCAGATTTCAGAACATTGTACCTCAAACAGTTTACCTACTATCCCATTATTATCACCATAAGAAATTGCAATTATGTGAACGTCATCATAGTACATATTTTGTTTTTCCAGAATCATCATAGTAGTTACTGGCATTTATTTCTGTTGTATGTCCCACAAGAGTGAGAGTGACAAAATGTAAAATAAAAGGAAGGCTAAACACTCGGGTAATACAAGGAGAATTATTGGTAAGTGATAACTAATCTATTATTTATGCATTTAATTAGATTATTATATACCAATTGTTTACCTACTTTAGTCTTACAACTCTTCACATTAAACACTAATCCTATTAAGGTTCAAAAGATGTGTATATTGAAATTTATATATATATATATATATATTGAACATAAATATGGAGTGAAATGAAAAATTCAGATTGGTTAACTAATTACTATAACAACCCAAAGTTATGATTTAGTATATTCCAAAAAACTAGTACAAAATAAAGAGGATTAAGAAAAATATAAAATTCCATGGTCGATTAATCCAATAAAACTTGCATTGTAAGTTACATTCTCTCTTTTGGTCTGTTTTACACTAAAAATATATTATCTTTTTCATGATTGCTTATACTATGATTGAGTCTCAAATTCCTCTTTTTGCTTCTTTTCTTTTGGATTACTTCTTCTGCTCATAATATTTCTCAACTGGTGCTGACCTTTTCTTCCCCATCCCTTTCAAGACATGGAAGAGTCAATAGAAAATATAAATATATATATATTTGATACATTATTCGTGTATAAATTTATTATAAATACACGATTCACTGAAAATATATAAATTTATCTACTGTAATGAATACCAATTCTGTAAAATATTAAAAAATTAGGAGTTAAAAGTGTTTGAGCGTTCAGCCGGCCCCAATTTTCACACCCACCTCCACCATCACTATAGCCACCATGCCACCATCATTTCTATATACTATGTCACAAATTTGCTTTACTCTTTAAGAATTAGTAATTGTGATTTTCTTTGACTTTAGACTAAAGACATTTAGTTTTAAGTAATCTGATTCCATGTCATAGTTCATGGACCAACAAGGCTTATATATTCTTAATTTTTGTTGTTATATACATGAATGACTTGGAACCCATAAATTTTACTTAATAAATAATAACCCATATATATATTTTTTACAAAAATTCGATTATGTAGTTAATTTCTCCTGTAGACTTTGATTTCTATAAAGAATGTTGTAGCAGCCCTTGAATCATAATTCCTAGGTGACTCAACCTGGCAAGGCCTGTTCACTTGATCATAAGAAAATACAATACTTGGATTTGAAGTTGAATGTTGGATATGAATATATGCATTAGACATATAACTTTGAATAGCTGAAAGATTTTACAAGACGGATGTATTTTACACATGATACTGATCATCATCAACCAAATACATTTGCTTAAATTTAAAACCATTTCCTGATAATGCTTTTCGCACTTTAACCATTAACATATCATAATATCAGCAAAAGCCATTAACAAAGAAAAATAACATAGATAGGAAGAACAAAAAAGGCATCAAATAAATAACAACTTAATACTATTAGAAAGTTATTTAAAAACTGCAAAAAAAAGAAAGAAAAGAAAAGAAGAGGAAGCACTGAAAGCCGAAATTGATTAAAAAAAGGAAAAAGAAATGTTCAATCTCCATGATGATCAGCCACATCAACCTTGGATGTGCAGGCCAACAGCCTCCGAAACATCGCCAAAAGGGCGGCACAAGAGACCTCTTTGGCCCTTCTGAGAGCCGTACACTTCTTTGTGGCCGCAGTTTCGGACTTGTTTTTTCTTCTAGGACTGATCTTTCCGGCCTTTTCCTTCTTATTAACTGATGATCTGCCAAAACATTTTGTGTTTTCAGTCTCGGTTTGGTTGTTCCTATGAAACGTGTAGCTCCTCAGGTATATTTGCCTGCATGAAATGCTATCAACAACCGTGGGGTGTGCACGACCTCCATTACTGCGCCAGTCAGAGCTCAGTGACCTTACAAACTCAGCATCAGATTCCGGCCACTTATAGAGGTTCACGTAGGTTGGCCTGACTGGGAAAGGGACCCTGGTGTCATTGATGCAGTTTGAGATACAGGTTTTAGCCATTGGGTTTAGGCTGTCAGGATTCAGCTAGCTTCCTTCCTTTCTTCAGGTTTATAGAAAGAGTTGAAAGACTAGTTAAAATGAAAGATAATGGAGATATATTGAGAGATAGAGATACAAGGGAGAACCTTTCCTAGAGGGGGTTTATAGTTATACAGTGGTTTCTTTTATGGAAAAATGTAATGATTCGACATCATTTGCTGAGTGTATGCATGAAGAAAACGATTTGTTATTTTGGGTCCATGTATTTATTAATAAACCAAGTAGTTCTCTTTCTAAGCTAGTTTCATTTGATTGTTCTATGTTAGTTATCTAATATTAAATACGATATTTGATGTTTGTTTCTACAATATTTTGAAATTTCGGAGACTTAACGAGCCTATTAAGTTAGAGTTTGAGTGATTTTGATTTGATATTTATTTTTTACAATTGATTTTAATAATGTTAATATTGTTGGTTCCAACTCAGTTTGTACAGCTTGCCTTATTTGTTGATATTTTTTTACTTAAATATCTTAAATATTCATTTATATATATTTTTAAAGATTTTCAACAACCATATACAAGATTTTGTGATTGATACCATTATCCAATGAGTTAGGAGTATTTTTGAAGAGTACTAGTCTGATCTATTTACCATATTTCGAGAGATACTAATTTTGAAGTAAAGAAGATAAAACCTTTATTGTATGCCTTTTTAGAGCACTTACCCGAAAGGAATTCAAGGAGCATTGATCGATCATACTAATTAGAGATTTACAAGTATAACACTACTGATATATTATGACTTATTTTATTGGGTTAAGTGTGAATTTGAGACAGTACCATTCTATTCAATATAGGAACTTGTTAACAAACTATTTTCGTTAAGTTTGTAAATAAGCTTTCAAGAAGGAAAGACTTAGCAGGTAGTGAATCTAGTTGAATATATAGGAGTGAGGTTATAACATGGTGAGTGAATTGTGCTTAAATCACATCTTGTAGTGTTGATTCATAATGGAATACTCTATTGGCAAAGCCTTGCAGACATAGGAAATGGTTTTGAACTGCTTAACAAGTTCTTATGTGCATTATTTTTACTTTGGGTAAATTACACCAACAGTCACCCAACTATGGGGTAGCTAACAAAATAGTCACCTAGGTTTCATTTTAGTCACTCAACTTTCGAAAGTTACAAAACAATCACTAACATTATAAAAAAGTGACAAAATAGCCATTGATTAACAGTTTCCATTAGTGTGTTAACGGGACCGTTGATGTGGCAAGTTAACTAGCTGATGGGTCTTGGTTTGGGGCGGGTTTAAGGAAAAAAAATTGAAGGGTTATGGATTTTAGGGTAAAAAATTAGAAACAAATTCTGATTAGGGGGATTTAGGAAAAAAAAAAGAAAATCGATTTGGGAAAATTTTTATTGTGATTTGGGTTGGTTTGGGTTTGAAATTGATTCGGGAATCTATTAAGAAGGTTGGTTTAGGGTTAGAAACTGATTCCATAATCGATTAACAGGGTATAAGGTTAAAAAACGATTGGTATTTTTTGTTTGGGGAGAAAAGAAGACGAAACTAGAAACTATTCAGTGTTGTTGATTCTCAGCGACAATGGTCAATAGAAGAGAAGCTGCCAATTTTGTTACATCCACTTTAATGGGTAAGTTGCTGCATTTAGTTTTTTATTTTTTTGGATTTAGGGTTATTTCAATTTAGGGTTATTTTGGGTTATTTCGATTTCAATTTTTATTTTGATTCTGATTTAGATTTAGATTTCGATTTCGATTTCGATTTAGATTTAGATTTTGAAACACTCACTGATTCTAATTTTGATTTTGATTTCGATTTTGATTTCAATTTCGATTTCGATTTCGATTTCGATTTCAATTTTGATTTTGATTTAGGGTTATTTCAATTTTGGTTTTATTTGTTATTAATGTGCATGACAGATTAGGGTTTGGTTATTAAAGTGAATGATATATAATGTGTATTGTATGCCATGTGCATGACGTTTATTGTTTGTATCTGCCATTGTATGAATGCCATTATCAAACTGATGTTTATTGTTTGTATCTACCATTGTTTGTATCCAAGTTGCTACATTGTATGTGGCAATATCAATTTTTTTATTTACCTTTTATATTGTACTGGTTATTGTCTGTTATTGTCTGCCATGTGCATGACAAAAATGGTTGTGTTTGTATTAAATTATTTTTCTATTGGTTATTGTCTGCCATGTGAATAACAGAAATGGTTGTGTTTGTATTAAATTATTTTGTATTGGCTATTGTCTGACAGAAATGGTTAAAGTGTTTGCCTATGTTGTCTGCCTTTATTGATGAGTAATTTGTTTGGCAGGTTTAATTGATGACAATTTTAATGAGAATGAAGAAGAAATGTCTGGTTGTGATGTGTCTGGTAGTGATGCATCTGAAAGTGATGTGTCTAATAAGATAAGAGTTAATTTAGATGGTTTAAACATGGATGGTATAGAAGTAGGTGAACTATGTGATAGTGATGATTCTGGGAGGTTAGATAGTGTACATTAATCTAACTCAAAAAGCCAAAATTAGCCTGAGTTCAACCTAGAAAATGACATGAGTAATCTTATACTTAAGGTTGGAATGTTATTTAAGCCTAAAGACAGTCTAAAAGAAGATGCCAAGCAATATGGTAGGTTGAATAGTTATTTAATTAAGTTTCCCAAAAATGATTTAAAAAGGTTAAGGGCAATCTGTAGTTAAAGATGTTCTTGGTTCATATGGGCATTTAGACTAAACTCTAATGACCCTACTGACCAGACTTGGCAAATTAAGAGTTCAAACCTTAACCATACTTGTTCTAAAGTCTATAAAATAAGAATGTAACATCAGCTTGGATAGGTGAACATTATAAAGAAAAATTCATTGTTGATCCTGATTATTCTCTGAAATCATTACAACAAGATGTCAAAAGAGATTTATGTTGCATAGTCTCACTAACCAAATGTAGGAAGGCTAAACTTAGGGCATTGGAATTAATTGAAGGAGCTCATAAGGCTCAACATGAGAAGATTTATGAGTATTTATTGGAGGTTAGGACCCAAAATGAGGGAATAACAACAATCTATTATCTAGATAACATGTTGTTTCAAAGGATGTATGTCTGTCTACAGGCATGCAAAGATGGCTATAGGGTTGGTTGTAGGAGGATAGTAGGTTTAGATGAATGTTTCTTAAAGGGCTACTATGGTGGCTACTTGCTTGCAGTTGTTGGGATAGATGCAAATAATGGCATCTATCCTGTTGTATATGCTGCTGTCGAAAGTGAAAACCAAGCATCATGGCTTTGGTTTTTGGATTTGCTTGCAATAGACTTGGAAATTGTGATCTCGTACCAGATATCTTTCATGTCTGACAAACAAAAGGTAAAACTATCTATTTATTTTTTTTATGTTATTTTTATTTAGGGTTTAGGGTTTGTCAAAAAATTAAACTTATTTATTCTAATTGCAGGGACTTTTAGAAGCAATATGTATGCTGTTTCCTAATGTAGAAACAAGACACTGTGTTAGACACTTACATGCCAAGTTCAAGAAGGCTGGTTTCCGAACAAAGGAATTGAAAGATTTACTTTGGAAAGCTTTCAGAGCAAGCACTACAAGGGATTTTGAGGATGCCATGGATGAACTTAAGAAAACCAATCAGCATGTTTATAATTGGTTGAAGGAAAAGAACCCTACTCATTGGTCAAGGTCTCACTTCTCAATTAGGAGCCATTCTGACATGTTGGTGAATAATCTTTTTGAATCCTTTAACAAGGTAAACCTCTATGTTTTATGTTTCTTACTAATCATTAGCAATTCACTAATTCTTTATGTTGTTTACTGGTAGATGATATTGGAAGCAAGAGGGAAACCTATTCTGACCATGATGGAAACAATAAGGACCAAGATTATGTTGCTTATTGTCAAGAAGAAAGAAGAAGCTGACAAATGGAAAGGAATGTTGTGTCCAATGATCAAGAAAAAGCTGGATGTAAATATAAAAGATTCATTGAGGTAAAGTTACTATTTTTAATCTTTCAATACTTTTATTTTGACTTCATGTTGCTGGTCACATGTTGTTTTAGTGAGTGTTTTTAATATGCATGTAGTGACTTTTTTTAATATACATGCTGTTGACTATTTTTTAATATGCATGCAGTGAATATTTTTTAATAATATGAATGCTGTGATTGTTGGTGTGCATGACTATTTTTTTAATATACATGTTGTTGACTATTTTTTAATATGCATGTAATAAGTATTTTTTAATAATATGCATGTAGTGATTGTTTTTTAGGGGTGTATGTGTGTATCATTGTTGGTGGGGCTACACACAATGTTGTTTTAGTGATTGTTTTTTAACCAAGCATGATGACTATTTTTTAGGTGTGTTCCATCACATGCTGGTGGGGACAAGTATCAGGTTGAATATGGTCTAGGCAGCCAGCATGTGGTGGACTAGTTGAGAATTCCTACTTCTGTAGGAATTGGGATCTCACTGGCATCCCCTGCATGCATGCATTGGTTGTCATTCATCTAAAAGATGAGTTCCCAAAGACCTATGTACAAACCTAATACACCAAGCAAACCCAACTTCAAATTTACTCCAACTTTATAAGGCCAGTAAGGGATCCTAAACAATGGGCCTCTTTGTCAAACATGTTGCCAATATTGTCTCCTACACTAAGAAGGCCACCTGGCAAACCTACTAAAGTGAGAAGGAAAGAACCTGATGAACCACAAACAACAGAAAGGTTGAGCAAAAGAGGGGTGGACAGGAGGTGCAATAAATGCAAAAGAATAGGCCACAATATGAGGAGTTGCAAAGGGGAAGCTGGCCAAAACATTCCAGTAAGTCATTTGTCTTAAGTTATATTACTTCTGTTTATGAATTTGTTTGACAAATTTCACTTGTTCTTGTAGGTCAAAAGACATAAAGTTAATGTTCACAACCAAGTGGTTTCCCCAACTCAGCAACAGCCTACCCTAAATCAATAAGAGAGTACCACAACTCAACAGGTTACCCCAACTCAATTACAAATTGCCCCAACTCATCAACAAGCTGCCCCAACTCACCATAAAGATGCTGCCCTAAGAGGAAAGCTCTCATTCAAGAGAAAACCAACCACTGTTAGATGGATGCCTCATTCTCAAGAGTCATCCATGACAGACCAATGATGATATTGTGAACAATCCTTATTTTGTTAACCTTTTAAAATTGTGGAAATTTGCCTACTTCTGATTTATTAACTTAGGTAGATAAATTTTTGTAAATTTGCCCATGATTGCTACTGTTGAAAAACTTAGTCATATAGTCATTGAATTTTTTTTTTTTTTTTAAATTTGCCTACAATTCACATATGTTCAATTGTGTTGAATTGTAGGAAAATTTGGCAATATTTTGCCCCTCATTCCTTTTGTAAATAGTTTAATGTTTTGGCCTTAATATATGAGCATTAATCCATGCAATTTGTGTTATATGAGCATTGATCTATGCAATTTGTGTTATCTCTTCTAACATATGAGTATTGAAAAACAAATGTGTGAGAATTGAGAAATACAAATGTTTTTTTATCTGTTATCTTTTCTAATATATGAATATTGAGAAATACAAATGAAATGAAGATTAAACATTCTTTCAAGTCTATCAACTTCAAAATGAAATCAAATATTACAAAACAATTCTCTAACTGTTATAAGCAACAAAATATTACAAAACAATTTGTAATTAACAACTACATATTATATCCCATTTCAAGTCTTTTAAGTTTGTAAACAACAACATGAGCTGGTTAGCCATGTATACCAGCAGCCATGTATAACAACATAAGCAATAATATATCAGCAGCCATGTATAACAACAAAAGCAACAATATACCAACAGCCATGTATAACAACATAAGCAACAATATACCAGCAACAATATTACAAAACATAAGCTGGTTTTCAATGCTAACAACAAC